>JAMKCH010013910.1:0-26773 GCA_023653785.1 Ophioderma brevispina | reverse complement strand
AATACGGACCAATGAAGCACCTATTTGATGATTTTATTCAAAATTACGATTATTCTTCAACAACCCTCACATTGCCAACCCTATAGCACACTGAAGCAGTTAAAAGGTTTTTGGAGGGTTTTTCAATGCAAACGTAAACATCCTTGCTGATATGTGTAACAATATACAATGCGAGTCCTATGTCTACAGAAAACCCACAGGAATCGATAACTACATCCCAACCATACAAGGAGTGGTTCCTTGCCATAGACGAGACCACGTCGCAATATGAAAGTGCTATAATGTAAAAACAGGCACCACAGTAGAAGCAACCTCAATGTCTGATGACAACTAACATTCAAAGTCCTCATCATTGAGTTCAGGACTGCCATACTTACATCCGTCCGTAGACTTTCAAGCACCATAACTCAGCATTGGGAATTCCCCCAAACCTCACTTCTTCATTGATGATTTCAACAGCCAATAGTACCAATAAGGCTTACAATGAAAAACTAACAAAAGAGGACAATCGGTCGACGAATGGAATAGACAGTCAAAATCTACATCTCCGTACGACCTAAGCTGCCGCTATCATTTCATAGCGCCGTTGGAAGAGAGGTTACAACCCTGATCGAGTATTGTTAGCAAAAACATCTCAAAACCGTTGGAGCAAGATTGTCTGGAATCAATGGCCTTCCACTAACTCAACATCGGACCAATCGGGTATTCAAGTAACGCATGGCAGTAACAACAAACAAAGTGCCCTTTAAGCGTCGCTATAAACTGTAGGAAAGCAGACTGGCAGGATTCACTGAGTGACCTGATCAGAACGTGAAGAGATTGCTCCAAAACCCCATAAACTACTGATCAAAATTGCCCAACAGGTAACCAAAACTGCCGGAGTTCATACCAAGGGGCTGTAGAACGGAATATTACCAGGCACTTTCCAAGGAATGATGCGCGAGGAATAGAGAATATCAAGAGTATATCACCATGGTTGGAAGCTGATCCTGTTTCGGCTGAAACAACTGATAAAAGTGAGGAAGGTTCGAGAGGATCTCCCAGTAAAAGATCAAAAACCTGGCATACTTTAATTGAATCCCACCGATAGGAAACCATAACAGCAAAAAGCATTGGGTATTACCATCGAAAGCTCCAAGGGAATCCAACAGAACCCTCAACCGCAGCCAAATGTCACGCCCAAACAAGTTGCCCACCAACTGATGTTTAAATGGCAAGTACAGCAAGAGGCTCAAGAAGATCAAACTAAGACCGGTTTAGAGGTTTAGTGGCGACCCTGGTTTACGAGCATTCTTCAAAATGGACCAAATTCGGAAGCCGGGCTATGCTAAAACTTCGCCTGACAACATATCAACTGAGGAAGCAAGCTGGAAAATTTCGGCACCCAGTAGCAAAGGAATGGCTTCTTGAGCTCTCTTATGCTGCCTTATTTATCCCCAAAGGGTCCAAGATCTGGAGCAAGAACGTGTTATGGCACTCCTAAAAGCATGGAAAGATCCATCCAATCCCAAGAGATACAGACCAATACCTCACTCCTCAGTCAACGGTACACGCTCTTTGAACGTCTCTTACTCCATCGTTATTCGCTCGCACCTGTGATTAGACGAACACTAATTCACCAGAAAAGCAGGTTTCCGGCCAGGCAAATCAAAAAACAAGCATGTACTCAACCTAACTCAACACATTGGGACTGGTTTTGAGAATGGACTGGTAACCGGAGTTGTGTTCGTCGGCCTATCAGTAACCTAACGACACTTTTATTTTAAAACACAGAAACCTTACTACACATAAGATGGCTGGAAGTCAGCACACATCAATAAAATATTTCAACAGTGCGGGGAGTTGAGTGGTACAGGTAAAAGCGGTGTTGAGCTAAAAATAGTGAGTCAAAGATTAATCAGCATGAAAGTTAAAACACAACGTTCCGATTTACTCCTCACCCAAGTAAAAATTGAAATACATGCTGAGTTAAAGCTTGTTTGCATCAACTCAAAGTGGCGTGACAAAGAAGTTTAACGAAGCAGGTGGACGGGACAAGAAATACACCGCGTTGATTCTGATTCTTATATCAACGTCGGACGACACCCAGACACGTGCCGCCCAAGAATTGCCGCGGAACTATCAATGGCTGACGACATGCTGGTGTTAATACTTCTAATATTTTACCCAACATATTATAATCAGATAATAATATAATTATTGTGGTTTAAAGCAATTGACTTGTTATGATTGTGAATCGTTGGTGGAGATAGGATTCCGGCGGATAACCGGACTATGTCACGGTACCTTGATAAGCTTATGAATTCGGCAACCTTTCACCGAGTGCCTTGATGCCTGTATCACTGTGAGGGCCTGTGTTTTCCAATGGGATTATCAGTAAACGCTATAGGTTGTCTTTGTGCCAGCTTATATTTTCAATTAATCTAAAAATGTATGACCGATAGTTTTACTGGGCCTTGTAAATCGGTACACGACTACACGGCGTGCAGGTGCATCTATAAATATTTTGATTTTGAACCACCAGGACTTCGAAGAGCAAAAGGGTATGTAAAGTAATGAAAATATTTCCTTGTAGATTTTGTGTTAGTTTTTGTTATGTTTGAAAGAGTTGTTCTATTACAGAAATCAAGTCAGAATATTTGGAAGTTTCGAGTATACTGAACAGCCATTTTACTCAACATGGTAAGCAACACGTTAGTTTTCTGCTTAAATAAACATTTGCTTTATACCTGCATCCAAAGAATTACTCAATGTCAATTGAGTAAATTATTGTTGCTCGACAGTTTGTCAAACAAGTGTGGTCAACATCAGTTGAGTCAAACATGTTACTAAACGATTTGGGCAAGGAAATTACTCAAATACATTAAAAATATTACTGCCTTGTGGGTTGAGTAAAGGTGTATCAAAAACCCCCTGGTTGAGGTCAAAAAATGTCACGTCACAGCTCATCTGTTTAAAAGCGCGAGTTAAAATTTTACTCAACAAATGGTTGATTCAAATATGGACTCTTTTACTGATTAAAAGTTTTCAACAACAGCAGAGTAAAGTGCTACTCAACCTTTGTCGGAGTCAAAGTTTACTGCTGAAACAAAAGGAGCGTTGGTGACTTTTGAACTACCGTAAGGAGTAAAAAAATACTCAGGTTGAGAAAAACAATTTTAGAGTGCAAGACGCCCGCTTGAATGAGCTATCAAAGGATGCTGGCAAACAGATGTTCTTTGTTCAGCGAGGAGCGAAGAGAGCCGATGGCGTAGGTCAACAATGGACTACCACAATGGAGCGTGCTTGCACCTCTCCTGTGCAACATCTATACCAACGACCAACCTAGGAGTGCAGGAACCTGTCGTTTTATTTATGCAGACGATCTTGGAATTAGCGCACAAGATGCAGACTTCACAGCTGTTGAAGAGATACTCTCCAAAGCTTTGGATGAACTCACTCCTTAATATGAGGAAAACCACCTACGTGCAAATCCATCCAAGACACAGGTGTGTGCTTTCCATCTACGCAACCGTGAAGCCAAACGTCAGCTTAAAGTTACCTGGTCTGAAACACCCCTGGAGCACTGTGATGGCCCTGTCTACCTAGGAGTTACCTTGGAACGCACTGTCTCTCTCTTATAAGACCCACATCGAGAATACGAAGAGTAAAGTATGTTCACGCAATAATATATTGAACAAACTCACTGGCACAAGATGGGGTTCTCGCCCACATACCCTAAGATCGACGGCACTTGCCCTGTGCTACTCATGTGCAGAGTATGCTTGCCCTGTATGGGAAAGATCAACCCATGCCAAGAAGCTTGATTCAGCGTTAAATGCCTCCTGAGGGCTTATCACAGGATCCCTCCGTCCAACACCAACGGAAAACTTACACATCCTAGCATGAATTGCTCCACCAAACATCCGTCGTAGCGTGTCGAGCATGCAAGAGCGTAGCTGCCAAGTATCCAATGTGAAGCACCCTATGTCTGGACAGATACCTGCTCCCAACCGCCTTAAATCCAGAGAGAGTTTCTTAAGCAAAGTTCAACCTCTTGAAACAGTCTCTGAGGAGCTTAAGAGAATTGCCTTGTGGAAAGAAAGACTTGCCATCAACCAAGTAACATCTATTGGTATTGAACCTGGTGAGCATCTCCCACATGGAGCTGACTCCTCATGGGCTGAATGGCGATGCCTCAACAGATTGAGAACCAGAATTGGCCGATCTAAGGTTTCCTTTCAGAAGTGGGGCTACCTGGAAGCAGATCAGGATGCTACATGTGGCTGTGGAACAGCACCACAGACAATGGAACATCTCTTGGTCTGACCACTGCTGGAGCAACAATGCACAAACAAGGACCTTGCGGAATTCAGTGAAGCAGCCAGACGTTGTACCCATCTCTGGCTGGATCATATTTGAGAACCACAGTGTTTGGACACGATAAGAAGAAGATTCCATATCAGAAGCGCCCTAAATTTTGTCTAAAAGTCTATAACTCATTTCGTTAAAATACGCAAACATCCAAAACGAAAACGACGTAACTAAAAGAACGCTATACTCTGTCCAGCTTGAAGTACGAAGTAGCGACGCGGGCGTTTACATTGCACCGACTTTTAGCGCGCGCGTAGGCAGAGCACAATCGCGCTGCAACTCAAAGCCGGTACTGGGTATACGCGCGCGTCGTCACTTCATACTTCAGACAAGACAAAGTATACATGCTATGAACACGAAATTTGACATACATATTAAGTAAATATAGCGCTAGTGAACCACGGAGGCCGATTTTCAAAGTTTGTTCCAAATTCAAATTACACCATGAAATTTTTTGATGGTCGATTGCTGGTTGCCATGGCAACGACATGAAAAACAAAATCGGCTTCATGGTTCACTGCGTATTTACCCCCTGCACATGCCACCCAAGTTTCGTCCCAGTAACATGTTTGGTTATGTCGCTGAATACGTGGCACCCAAAAACTAACAAAATAAGAGGTACGGTCACCTTCAATAACCGAAAACAGACAGAAACTGAGAAGTTTGACCACTGTCACAGATTTCAAGATTTTGGTGAAAGATTGTGGTTACACCGACGAAGATCGAATGGTAACAGACTGTATAGTCCTTCGATACTTCAATGAAACAGTAAAAGAGAAGTGTTTTGACGAAGGAGACACCCTGACACTGGCCAAAGCCATTGAAATTGGTAGAAATTATGAAAGCCAATTAGACAGCATTAAGGCAATCAGAGGTGCAGAAGGAAATGTCAATGCCTTTGGTGATGCACGTCGAAATAGAAGACGAAAAATACACAAAAAAGAAAAACCACAAGTAACCAAAGCAACCATAACCGTAACCAAAGCAACCGTAACCAAAGTAACCATAACCAAAGCAACCGTAACCAAGGAAACAGTAATCAAGGCAACCAAAGAACAAAGAAAAAATGCTCTAAATGTGAATACAGTCGTCATGGCAAACAAGAAACATATCCAGCCAAGAACAAAAGATGTGACTACTGTATTGGAAGAAACCACTTTGCCACGGTATGCTTCAAGAAGAAAAATAAGCAAACAACTACCCCAGTTGAAGAATCTAGCCATGAATATGAAGAAAACTCAGAAGTCCTCAATTAATGAAGACGACGTTTACCCCTTCCATTCCTGTCATGCTGTAGATGAAAATACTCGTAAATAACAAGAAAATGTGACAAGTGGTATGAATATGTTTTGAGGTGTCAATGACGAAGTGGGGCTTATGACCACTACACCATTCACAAAACGATGCACACTGCCGTATAGCACGTATCAAAGCCTATGGAACCACCCCTCTGAACCACTCACAGATTATGTCTATCGGGACATCAAGCTAGACATTAAAGGGAAGGTAAGCTTACCATTGCAAATCCAAAGTCTAGAATGTGATGCAACCCTTTTATGTGGTAAAAACTGCAGTAACCACCCTTGCACTAAGAGAAATATTGCTGTCAGTTTAGGTCTACTTGATGAACGTGCATTTTCAGAAAGAATTTTCCGCAGCTAAAGAAGCTCCCGACCCCTAACTGAACTACACCATCAGTTAGATCCTACAGTGGTACATGCACGTAGAGGAATACTACAAGCCCTACATGAGAAAGTAAAGAAGAAGCTTAACAGCAGATAACCAAGGTCACAGAGCCTACAAATTGGGTTAACTCTATGATAACAGTGCTGAAGAATGACAAAGTCCGCATGTTGCTTAGATCCAAAAGACCTTACTATAGCAATAAGACGGGAACATTACCACCTCCCCTACTTTAGAAGAATAGTTGAATTCATTGCCCACAAGGGTCCAACGATCTTTTTCAGTCATTGATTGATGCAAAGGGTGGATTTCATCAGATCAAACTAGACTATGATATCTCTTACTGACATGCTTCAACTCACCAATAGGAGTCGTTGCAGATATCTCAAGCTCCCTTTTGGAATCAAATAATGCCCAGAAATCTTCCAAAGAATCATGGACAACATGTTGGAAGTAATAATAAAGGCACCCGAGCTGTGATGCCGACATCTCAGAGAGGAAAGATCTAAAAAGAATGTAATGTCATCATACACAAGTCATAGACAAAGCTACAGAGTATAATCTGAAGCTTAATAATGTTTGACAAATTTGTCAAATCAACAGAAGAGAGTCACTGTATGTGGTACATCTATCACCATGAAGGACTCCACCAGATCCTGACCAATAAGAGCTGTAGCTGAGATGCCAGCACCAACTGACAAAGAAGGTGTTAAGAGATCCTTAGGGGTTCGTCACTTATCTGTCCAAGTTTATACCAAACATGAGTGAGGTTGATGCACACTTAAGAGAAGTAACCAAGACAGGACTCCTTTTCCATTGGGATAAGCTCAGCAATAAAGCTTTGACAAGCTTAAGAAGCTAGCCCTCAGCATCCGTGTTGCATACGATGACATAAACAAAGAGCGCACATACAAGTGTGATGCAAGCATTTTTGGCCCCTGGCGGAGTACTCTATGGTCAAAATTGACCCCATGCTATACTCCTGCCCGTACTCGGGGTGGGGGGGGGGTGGAGGGAGAATTCAGAAGATTTTCCCAAGAAGTCCACTTTTGCCGATGAAATGTTCAGAAAGTCCAAAAAAGGACCATTTGGGGGGGTTAGGTCCACTTTACCAAAAAATCACTTTTCTGAAGTCCGCACCCCCCGCGCCCCCAAAAAAATAATTGCTGCGTACGGCCCTGCATATACTTCCAGAGCGATGACAGATATAGAACAACGCTATGCACAAAGAATCGAGAAAGGGTGAGCGATGGTCCACTGCCTGCAACGAAGTTTCACTCCTACATCTTTTGGCAGAGAAGTGAAAGTGAGAAGTATCACAAACCTTGACAATCAATATTTGCAAAACACTTAAGCACCAATGAGATTCAAAAACATGCACTGAGACACAAGGCCTATGATCTTGATGTTTACAGTACAAACCAGGATCAGACATTCCTATTGGAGATGCCCTAAAACAGAGCAAACCTTCCAGATATGGAACCAGATATTGAACCGATAATGGTCAACATTGCTACAGTTATTATGCAGTAATCCGTCTGTATCAAGATTTGCGATATCAGACGTGAGACACCACACTCCGACAGAGAATACTATGTGTTAGTGAGGAACTCGCAGTATCAGATGGAAGTCTACAAAGGCATGAAAAATTGTAGTCCCCAAGCTTAAAGATACATGAGGAAATTCCAGAGAGAATCGCCCTCAATGTTTTTTCGAACCCAGGTTTTTTGCATAATTTAGAATGCTGTAATGTATTAGATCACACCTTAAGTGAATAGGCCGAATGCGCCGTCTTTAGCAAAAATATGAGATTTGCAATTTTGTCATGCACCACAGAAATTCAAAGAATGGTTTCCTGTAGGGGACGATTATGATAGCAGGCCAGTTCAAAAACAAGGTTTGCGGTTTTATTTCGTGCTTGTTTGTCCATAAAACCTTAGAAACGTTTCTCGGTAGGTGGTCTAAACCGATCAAGTACAATTTGAGAGAAATTGTATCCTCCAAAAAATCTTCTCCTGTCCACTTTAAGACAAAATTATGTTGGCACAAGTACATGAATCACACCAAGGAATCACCAATACAAACGAAGAGCCAGAGAAAACCTGTTTTAGCCGGAATGTGCTCGGAGATTGAGAAGATTGTAGAAGACTGTGCCAAATGTCAAACATTAACCAGAATAACAACACAAAGAAAAAATTAAACAAACACCACTCCCAGACTTACCAGGATGGAAGTTGCCTCGGATATTTTTGATTGGGAAAGAAGCAATACTGCCTTACCATTGACTACCATTCATAGCTTCATTGAAGTAGACAAATTGTTGATATAAGAAGTTCTACAACCATTTAGACACTAAAGTCCCAATTTGCACGTCATGGCATACCGGTGTCACGAGCGAGCAGTCCTAGCCTTTTAGAGTCCGCGGACATGTGTTTGAGTTTCCCAGTCCTGGAACAATATGTTTTGAAATTAGAGGTCCTATAGACAACTAGTTTTGATAACAAGCAGTTAATAAACAACGCAGTGTTCTGGGGACTATAGGTAATAAAAGAAGAGTCCTAGGACATTTGAAATAGTGGGACTCTGAATTTTATTAAATTACAAAATCTCAGCGTCCCTAAATTTGCAGGTCTGAGACTTTGTATACTAATGTGGGAGTCCCATACAGGACTGGATTCATAGTCATAGGGGACCAATGTTTTAAAATTAGCGGTCCTATAGACACCAAGGTTTGATTCGCAGGTCCTAGAGACTATCGATAATGACACGCATGTCCAATGGACTACAGGTAATAAAGGAAGGAGTCCTAGGAATTGAATAGTGGGACTCTGAAGTTTATTACATTACACAAATCTCACGGTCAGACAATTTGAGGGTCCTGAGGACGGTGTGTGTAATTGTGGGTGTACCAGCCAGCTGGTTTCAAATACAAGTATCACAGAACAATTGAGTGTCTGCTTGAAATGTCACATCATTAAATCTCTCACTGTAAAAAAAAATATGGAGTAAAAAGGGATCGCTCTGTAAAAGGAGTAAAATCTTACTCGAAATGCAGTACATTTCACTCCATTTTGAGTTTGTTTTCACTCCATTTCGAGTACGATTTTACTTTTACAGAGCGATCCCCCATTTTTAATCCATAGGAGTAATTATTTTTCAATGTAGGAGTATTCTCTTTAAAGGGCATTTGCAATTATTGTTTGTGATGCTATCGTAACGTTCATAATGACATTCGGCATCATGGTGCACACTTACATCAATCTGCAGTTTTAAAATGGCGACAATTTCGGGCTGGTCAAAATAGGCTATTCTAGGCACTGTCCACCCCATGAAAATTTCAAAATTCGATATAACTGAGTATTCCCAACCTGTTTTTCACAAATCAGTGTGGGAACCATGGGAATTCCTATGGCATTTTTTCATCATGTCATCTTTTGGTTGTTTGTGACCAAGGAGAACGAAAGGGAAACAGCTTACTAAGTGGCTTACTAAGTGATAGTATTCTTGGGAAATAGGATATTTTTCAGTGGGTAAGTAAAGTTATGGGAATTACCAAGGTTCATTGGGTTAGCTACTAAATTACTCAATTATCTATTCAGTACATCTGTTAAAATACTAATTGGAATATGGATATGCTTTTTACGATTTTAATTGTTTCAATTTATTCTATTTTTTTCTCGGTATTACAGTTATAAAAATAATATCGTCGGGTATATATCATACGACGGATGTTGTATTTGTATCACTAAAAATAGTGAAAATGTACTGCACGTCAACCTTTACAAGCTTTATACCGAGTTTCAAAGCTCTAAAGTACACAAATTTTGCCACCCCCACCCCCCCTTTTTTGACGGATGTTTCTAGAATAGACATTTTGTTGTTTTAGACGGATGCTAACCCCTCGTAACGCCAAGTATTTGTGTTTTTATACAGATTTTAACACTACTAACATTAACTTATTTCTTATACAAACAAAACATGAACATTAACATGAAATCATGTCTTACACCAAATCGGCGAAAGTCGTATTTGTTGTTCCATACTGACGGATACGTATTAATTTATTTCACATATTTTACTTATCACGTGTCATATATTAATACAAGAAATATATATTTTCAGAGTGTTGATCTCATTGTTTAATTTACTTAATAATAAGAATCTGGAAAATTGAAAAGTTGGTAATTTTTCAAATTGCACTTTTCTCAGGAAACGTTTTCGAATTTCGGTATGCAATACACACCCGACGATTTGAAACAAAGTTACATAATGCCTCATTATCTTTTACATTCAATTGTTGTTGGAAAGACAACAAGAGTAACGATTATTTTTAATTAATGACACTATTATGATTCCTGGTAGAAGTCACCACTACAGATCTTAACAATGGCTACCGGCAACAGTTCTTGAACATCACAACACGCCAAGATCTTATGTTGTTGAGTACAGGGAAGAAAGTACCGCAGGAACCGACGAGATCTCAGAATCTCCATATAAACAAAGTCCCTGAGGTTGTTGCATCATCAATGGATCATACCATCAACAGTGAAGCCAAGTCTCCAGTTACAGTGAAGTCAACCAGACCACCTACCAGACCATCCAGCCAGACAACAACCAGCAAGCCAGCTCCAGTACAACATCCTAGACCAGAGAAAGCGACAACACCAACCAGCGACATGCCAAGCACCGTGGAACATGACAGAGAAAGCCAAACCGCCATCATCAACACAGTCCATAGGAACCCGCCCAGACATTGTGGAGCTCCAAAAAATAAACATTTTTTTATATTTTTTTAAAGTTGAAACACTTTTGATTGTTCTAACTTTTGGTAGATAGTTTGAAGTAGTTAAGTTAATCCAACTTACTGCAATGTTAGTTATCTTATAGAGTCAAGCAAGATTGTGTTCTGTTTGCATTTTTTTTTATTAATCAGTCCATTGTGCCTTTTAAAGTGTCATGGGAATGATATTTTACATTCCATTCCAGCTTCATTATTGTTAACAAAACTGAACTAAAAGACTACTCAAAGACTACGAGACTAGGGCATATTGATGCTACATTTTTGTGGTCACAAAGGTTTTCGTGAAAGGGTACAGAAAACAAGAAACAGCAAATTCTATATATCAATTCAGCTTGTACTAACGGCCGAGCTAGAAATGCTAAGCTTATGCTAAGAAAATGACCTCTTACCTGACTGCTTGAACCACTAAAACAACTAATGGATGATCATAGACACATGCATGCGCTATTTCCAGCATCCGTTGAATTATTATCGGAGATCTTCGATATAAATATTCTAACGTACAAAACTCCTTCGTGTTGCAACACCATAGCATTTTCCGAGGCTAACCATGCATCAGTGTTTATCGCCCTCCATTTTGTGATTCACAATATTATTTTTCATTTTTTTGAGAAAACATTTCTCACGGGAAAAATTACTTTGTTTATGATTAAAAAGAGAGCAGGGGAGCCCAGTGCTATAGTGAGCTCACACCTGTTATTACAATTTAGATAGATTGCCAATAGGAGAAATGGGAATTCCCGGGGGGAAGGGAGGAGGAAAAAGAGAAGAAGGTGGGAGGTGGGGTTTGGCGTACGTGCAGTGACCACTTTCAACTTAGAAAGGAGTCACTTTTTTTATGCATTGAGATCCAACATAATAGATAATTCCCCATGAAGTTAAATTGGTGGAGGTGATGCATGTAGATAATGTTATTTAAATGTAAAATGAATTTGACAGTACTAGGATATGTTTTGTGAGAATGTATAATACAATCAATACAATACAAACGGCCAATTTGATAATAGCGCCTTCTCAAAACAAGGTCAAAGCGCTTTACAAAATAGAAGAGTAATTACTATTAGCCTAAAACATGGTTCATCTTTTACAATACCTGTTGTATTACTATGAGATAAGTACTTAACATGAAACTATAAAATAAAAAAAAAAAGAAAACAGCTGCATAATTAAATATCATGTGAGGCAATAACAAAAAACACATTTAAGCACACAATCAACTCTTAGGAAATAGATGAAATTTTAGAGCTTTCTTAAAAAAAGTAAACAAGGACAGGGAGAGTGGCGAACAGAGATAGGCAAAGAGTTCCATAGGCTAGGGGCCGCATTGCTGAAAGCCCTGTCACCCACTGACCTTTTTGTGCGGGAAACAGTGAGGAGCGTCTTGTCATCTGCAGAAACGCAAATCCTGGCTGCCAGGGATATACAAAGAGAGGTATTCGACCAAGTAAGATGGCAATTGTCCGGAAATGCCCTTGTAAGTAAGAAGCATAAGCTTAAAGTTAAAGACAACGCGCTCACTAATCGGTAGCCAATGGAGCTCTTTAAGGAGTGGTGGGGGTGGCGGGTCTTCTATCAGATCTGAACACCAGCCTGGATGCTCTATCTGCAAAATCTGAAGTTTACTCCGATCTCTGGCCGACTTTCCATACAAAGGAATTGGCATAGTCAATGCGAGATAAATCAGTGAACGGACGAGATGATGACAACTCTCAAATGTGATAAGGCGGCGGATCCGGTAAATATTGCGAAGGTTAAAGTTAACAGACTTAATGATGACATTTACATGTTCAGTCATAGGACATGTTCGGATCAAAACACGACACCAGGTTTCTACTTGCCGGGAATGGGAAATCCAAGGTCCCGACCCTGATGGGAATATCTGAGGCGGATTTGTGTAATAGATTGAAACATGCGATGAAAAAGCTGTACTTTTCATCATTCAATTTGAGTTTGTTACTGCGCATCCACTCACTGATTCCATCAATACAAAGAGAGAGTCTTTTGACAGATGTTTGGCATCACCATCATCTTAGGAATCAAATGTCAAAGAAGCTGTAATCATCAGCTACATGTGGGTAAGCATATTGTGCTCCGGATGATGATGACGATTACAGTAGTGTACATATGAAAAAGAGAGGACCGACACACAGAACCCTGAGGAAGACCGAAAGGGAGATGATGCTTGTTTGAAATTGCATCCCCAATGCGCACACGAAAAGAGCGGTTCTGCAGGTAAGACCGAAATCCACGTAAGGCAGCGTACTTGAATTTGAAAGTATCACGTAACCTATCCAAAAGAATGGCATGATCAACAGTATCAAAAGCTGCAGAAAAATCTAGCAGCACAATAGCAACTGCCTTACGGTTGTGAATTGCATTGAGGATGGATATCGGTCTTGACACGCAGAAGTGCCGATTTCAGTGCTGTGTCGTTCTTTGTAAGCTGACTGAAAATATCATTTACGTCATGAGACAAGATGATCCTTGATTATGGGCCACTCACTATTCTTCCATGAACTTAGACACGCAGCTATATTTGACACAGGGCTGATAGTTTGAGCACCTCTTTGTCTAGGGTAGGCTTTTTGAGAATGGGTGTCACAGCAGCTTCTCGGAGCTTATCTGGGCAAAACACCAGTGCGGATAGACTTTGTGTGAATGCTCAGTGTTATGGTCAGCCGAGTTTGCAACATTCCTTAAGTAACACCAATGGAATGGGGTCTAAGGTATATGATTTTGATGGAGTTGACAATCAATAACCTTGGTACCTATTCAACAGTGATGGATTTTATTAAAAATATGCATTGGAACGGTCTATTCAGTTATGTCCCACCAATTGGATAATTCATGCGAGTTAGACTATTTTTAGGTATTAGGAAAGGGTAATCTAGCTGTGAGTAGTTATATACTTGTCACGGAAGGACTGGAGGCCAGCAGTTGTAATAAGGAGATATACAGTATTAAGTTATAGCTAGTTTTAATCTACAATAATGGCAGATTTAGGCTCTACATCGTGCCAGGATTTATAATCATTTGGGACCGCCCGCCGGATTGAAAGCTGAATTGTTTTGCCTTGTCTTTTAAGCCAAAAAGCTTCAGTTGGAATCAAAACTGGGATTCTAGTGAATGTGCTCCTAATTGAGGACATTAGCGACAGACTGATGGTGGTAGAATACTGGATTGTAGTGCAGAATATTAGTGTTCGTGAGGGAAAACCCCGTCTCTGAAAGCTGGGACAAACATTGGAATTATACCATGGATATTATGGGAACTTATGCGCTGTCATTTGGAGGAAGTCTTCGCTGTGTGTTCTGTTAGGTTGTGAGGACATTTCATCGTTGAACTGCAACGCTTTCAACACAGGACACTAGTGATCTCTAAGTATCATATCTTTAATATATGTAATATTGTTTTTGGACCCATACCAAATTCTTGAACAAAAAACGATTAAAATCATAAAATATCGTGTATATCGTCACCCATCCACATACTGTCGTATTTTACAAAACACGTTTTCCGAGAGAAAACCGCATCAGTTTAAAAGCTTCCGCGACATTCATGTCTAACGGTCTTCTTCTTACCGTGTCCAAACACAGTGGCACCGTTCTCTAATATGATCCAGCAAGAGATGGGTACAAGTCTGGCTGCCTTCACTGAATTCGAAGATCCTTACTTGTGCATTGTTGATCCATCAATGGGCAGAGCAAGAGATGTTCCATTGTCTGTGGGGCTGTTCCACAACCACAGGTAGTATCCTGAGCTGCTTCCCAGATACCCCACTTTCTTGCAGAACCTTGGATCGGCCAGTTCTGTTTCTTCATCTGTTGAGGCATCGCATTCAGCCCATGAGGAGTCCAGCTTTCCAGGTGGGAAATGCTCACCAGTTTTAATACCGAAGGTGTTACTTGGTTGATGCAAGTCTTTCTTTCCACTACGGCGACTCTCTTTACTCCTTAGAGACTGTTTCAAGAGGTTGGTTAAGAAACTCTCGCTGGATTTAAGGCGGTTGGCAGCATGTATCTGTCCAGACTTAGGGTGTTTCACATTATCTACTTGCAGCTACGCTCTTGCATGCCTCTACGCTACGACCGATGTCTGGTGGAGCCATTCCTCTAGGAATTGTATAAGTTTTTCCGTTGGTGTTGGACGAGGTCCATCCTGTGATAGCCGGCAGGAGGCTTTAACGCTGACTCCAAGCTTCTTGGGCATGGGTTGATCTTTCCCATACAGGGCACATACTCTGCACATGAGTGCCGTCGATCGTAGGGTTTGTGGGCGAGCACCCCCATCTTGTGCCAGTTGAGTTTGTTTCAAGATGTTATTGCGTGAACATACTTTACTCTCGTCTTCTCGTATGGGTCTTATAAGGAGAGAGTGCGGTCCAGGTCAACTCCTAGGTAGACGGTGACACAGCCTGTCTATGTCTATACGGTAAAACGCAGCATAAAAGAAACATCTTAGACTTTACTGTTTGAAGAAAACATTTTTAAAAGTCCATATAAACCATAAATCTATTTAACACTTACTGCATAAGGGGGGTGTTCCTAGGTACCCAACTTTAGTTTTTTCAGCCGGCGATTTTTAACGCTGCAATATATTTGGGTTTATATTTTTTTGTATTTGTCTAAACTTTTTATTTGGCGCTTTGCATTGGTGCAAAAAAATTCAAATCCATCGCGTCGACGTCGTGTTTTGCGTTAATTAGGTTGGAGTACCTAGGAGCCCCCCCCCCCCCTTAATGCCTACCGGAAGTGCCCATGAGAAAAATGAAAAATCTTAATTATGAGTAACTGTGATCCGAATTTTCATAATGCATACACCTAGTGACATAAACAAAGTAAATAATTAATTAAAAAATCTTGCAAGTATAGTAGGCCATTTGAGCCATTATATTTTATATACATCATGTAGCGGTTACTGTAGGAACCTATGTAAAATTATACAAGTAACCCTAAAAAATATAAATGGCATGAGACATTTATGTTTGTGATTTATATGGTAAATATAGTTCATTCTTCACCAATTAAAGCCATCAGCACAAGTATAGGGCAGCAATGCCGTGAAAATTGCAGAAACAAATTAGTGTCTTTTTCGAACATTTTGACGCGAAATTTCAATATCAATGTTTTGCCCCTAATTTTTTTACTAACAACTTTCTGGGAGTTTTTATTTCTTTATTGTTCATGTCTTTGAAGCCTGCTTAACATGTGGTGGATTTCATCTAAAAAATCCTTAGGAACGTGGTTAATATTAGGGGGGTCCCTAAGGAACCCCCCCCCCCCCCAGTTATGCACTAACGGAAGTGCAAACCCTTTTATGCAGTTAAGTGTTAAAACTACATTATATATATATCTTAATTAGGCAACAAAGTTATAAGTATGTATGTGCAAACTCACAAATAATGTATATTGCAAAAATACGACCCATATTACCACCGGTGTTTTTTAATGTTACGTAAAAATAGATCTGTATGTGAAATCGTTTATTTTGGGATCGGCAAAAATACAACGCTATATAAAAACCGTGTAAATGAATGTGCGATTTTAAAACACGACATATGTGAAATACGGATATGATGATTTTGAGGAAAGGGGAAAATAACCAAAAATATATAATTATTAAACTTAATTAGTAGGCATCCTCACATTTTGAATTGTGGTGGCAAGAACTCGATGAACTTAGTAATTAGGCGAAATTTCGGAAAAAAAAAAATGTGAAATACGACAGTATGGGATGAGGGGCGAAGGTCTTATAAAATTCAGATTATTTGAGCACAAGGCTCATGTATTGGTGTTTGAAAGGTATTTCTGGACCTTTGACGTTAAGCGAGTATAAAAAACAGGTTATCCGTGTAGTTTACTCCCGGGGGCCCACTTGTATGCCAAGGTGGATTTCATGCTCGTGTTACAAAAACCAGTAATTAGGGTCGTTTGAGATCAGCGAGGTACGCGCGTACATTGTTTAGGGTATCAATGTCAAAATCAAAAAAGGGTATGCTTTTCACGTCGAAAATTTACCTGTTTTTATGGGTGTGTTTGTGATATTTGAGTACTTGTAAAAAATCACATTAAACAATCTGGAAAATAATGGGTTTGTTGCCCGATTTTTTTTTCTGATTTCACATTGGTAGATTACCAGGATTTAACCGTTTTCAAGCCTTATTAGATTTTTCTCTATGTCGTCGCCGTCTTCTACATATAGATGGAGTTGCATTCATTCCACGAGTTATTATACACTAAAAAATTATAAGTTAGATATAGGCAATATGTGAGTAGCGTAGAAACAGAATATTAGGGTCTGTCTCTCATTTATGCCGATCAAATAATTAAGGTCATGGATATTTAGTCGGGTTTTACTTAGTTCAATGAAATGGCTGAATTGAAATGCAGGGAAACAAAACCGTCAATTACGTACCGATAAGACCCCTTATATCCAAGGAAATAGGGACAACTTTTAAAAGACTGAAATATAAATGTAATAGATTTAAATTTTAACTTTTAGCTTTAGATAATGCGCAAAATTGATGCTTAATTACACAAAAAAGAGTGGAAGTAACAAACTTACAATGAAATCATGTGCAAAAAAATCCTTTCGCTTTAGTTACAATAAGAGCCTACATAGCCTGTAGAGTGGTTAAAGGTACATTATAAAGATTACTCGTTAGTGTAGCAAAACGATCTAAAAATACGTGTTTTTTAGGGTGTATTTTAAACTGTCATGCAAATTACTTGTGTAGGTTTTTAAATTAAGCCAAATCACTGTTAAGGGTAGTTAAAATCAGCCCAAAGTAGTACTTGTTTAGGGTAGCAAATCAACCAAAATGCGTTGCTTAGGTTGTTTTTCTTTCCATGTGCAATACGCACTTTAGGTTACGTTTTGAGAGGCCATTACACGGGCATGAGATCCACTTGGGAATACAAGTGGCCCCCCAACCCTGGGAGTTTACTAGCCGTTACCAATACAACAGTGTAGAAATTCAAACATTTTTGACAATTGGGGGCTCTCCTACTTGGGCTCTTTGGGATTACCAATATGATCGTCAGTGGCTTTAAAGTTCTGGAGCCGAGGGTTACAAATCCAGGTCGGTCTATCTCTCTCTCTCTCAGTGCGCGCCCCCGGAACGGGGCCTGCCCGCTATGAGGGGGCAAATTCCCAGTATTGGGAAATTTTCCCCTCAGGGGGGGGGTCAAAAGGCCCATTTTTCCCGGTCAGAGGGCTAAAAAAAACGGCTGATTTAGCATGATTTTTGCAAAATTTTTAACGGCCAAGTCGTCATGCGGAGGGGCAACCTGCCCCCCCTTGGCCCCCTCCCCCCACGCCTGATTACGCCATGCTCGTTATTCCTCTCACACAACTCACATCTTCTCTCTCTCCACACTGAATGTAAAAGAGATGTTATTTAAATGTTCCTAAGATAAGATGTCGGAGGACAATGCGTTAATTACTTTGTTATCATGTCCAAACAGTTGTGATTGACAGATAAATCCGGTGTCGAAGTTTGTGTGAATATGCAATCCCTTATTTGGGGAAGTATATTTTTTTTTATTTTTTATTGATCAAATAGCTAGCCTTCGAAGTCAAATGGCGGCCTGACTTTCTGTTCGACCACGCGCTACACTCTCCAGTCCCCAATCAACATTCTTAGAGACAAGGAACAAGGCCTGACTAGATACTCAAGACCAGAAGCAATTCACTTATCACACCAATGACAGAGACTGCCCACCTGGTAGCAATATTCCACGTAAGGATTGATCACCTTGAACCAGTATTCGCACAGAAGTCGCTCGTGTTCAACAGCAATTGCACCGATGGGGGCTGCGACCATATACCAACCTGCCATGTGGCATATTCATCACAGGATGCGGGGCTCACCCTTCTCAATGAGGGTCCTTACCTATCAAACAGTGAGCTGCTCCACAATTTCAAAAACATTTAGCTTGCTGCCCTCATAAGCAAGAAGAAGAAGTTAGCACGCACGATGAAAAGTTTGTGGCATTTATGTTTAAAAATCCAATTCTCGAAATTTATTACACCCCCCAGACATTGGACCTTCCACTTTAATACTCATCAAAAGTTCTACCACGAGCTAAACTATCAGTTAAAAGGGGCATTTTATTACTTGTAAGTTAATTTTGTTCAACTTTCATAACTGGTCAAAATCAGACTGATATTTGTGATAATTGTCATTTGTTCGAGCAATTATAGTAAAACCAAGCGAAAGTGAGACCGGCCAAACTGGATATGTTTTACGTTTACCCTCTCGGCCTATATCATGAACGCAGACGCTATATTAAAGGTTATGCAGATAGTTGTGTATTTATATTGTTATAAAAAATCATAATACAACTGATTTTAAGTACAGTTTTCATGGCCTGAACCATCACATCAGGACTCGAAATAGCATATTTTCGCCTTGCTCTTCGATGGTCGTCAATGTAAACATAGGCCTATGCAACGCTATCGTGTTCTGAGGGTTATTTCCCGCATCGGTTTGTTCCTACATGAGTCGGATAAACTCACTCATTGTTTACTCATTTTATTTATTTACTCATTTCATTAATTTATTTAGGGGCTATTAGTAATCGCTTATTCACCTGTTCCTAAGATATTGCGTGATGAAGACTCTGTCGATAGCTTGCTAATAAATATTCTTTTCGGAACTCTGCTACGTCCGCTTGTTATACATATTTCTCCGGGAACAATTCCAGCATGCAGAATTACTTACCAGCGGCCAGAGTTGTTGGGAACCCACAATTTCCATCTTTGTCTATGCAACACTTTTCAGGGTGTGGCTGGTGTTAATCCATGTTTCGACGAGATATATGATTTGCATCGGCGTCGGAAGCATATTTACTTTGGGACGTACCGCTGTGGTGGGGCGCCTACCTATTTCCCTTCCGGGGGCGAAAATTCTTATTAATTATTTAGGTAACTTTAATCACATACGATAGGCCATTATGACGTTTTGAACGTGTTTTAAACATCGCGGTCACAGGACTGCAACTTCCATTTGTCTAGAAAAAAAGTATTTTTTTTTTTTTTTTTTTTATGAAGACTCTGTCGATAGCTTGCTAATAAATATTCTTTTCGGAACTCTGCTACGTCCGCTTGTTATACATATTTCTCCGGGAACAATTCCAGCATGCAGAATTACTTACCAGCGGCCAGAGTTGTTGGGAACCCACAATTTCCATCTTTGTCTATGCAACACTTTTCAGGGTGTGGCTGGTGTTAATCCATGTTTCGACGAGATATATGATTTGTGAGGTTCTTTAGTTTGTCTGGTTATTTTAATTTCGCAGTAAAATAATTTCGGCTCTTACGATTAGGAACTTTCTGCCGTTATGATGTTAAATTTAAATTCAAGGCTTTTCAACAATTTCCAGAGAATTGTTCTCCCACCATTGAAGTTAATATCTAAACGAAGAGTGGTCAACAGTTTATCTAATGTGGGAACTCCCTTCCTCTGGTAGAATTGATGCACTTTAAGAATGATTTCTTGCTTGTCAAAATCGTCAAGGTTTAGTTTATTTGCAGGATATCTAATGTCAACCCCTTCTGGTTTAAGAAGTCTGCTCAATGTTGCTCTGGCTATTTCCATTCTCTCCATTATATTATGCAGCAAGGTAGGATTCTCTTCCAACGTTTCTGTATTACTAGAACGCCGCGCCGGTGGTCGCCGGTTCGAATCTCGCCAATCGCACATCGTTTGTTTTTTTTGTGTCAACACTTGTGTGTGCTGGCTTCTCCAGGGAAAGATGAATAAATATTCATCCTTGTCTACCTGGAGAACTAAGTAGTTAAAATTTCAAAACAAATATGAACTGTATATGTAAATATACCGTTCTGATGCTATCCGCTAGGAAAGCGATGGACACCTTTCGACCTAACACCTATAGATGATATCTATCGCTTCTCTACCAAACCAGGCTTGGTAGCTCAGTTGGAAGAACGACATAGTCTAGTAATACAGAGGTCGCCTGTTCGGATCCGGCCAAACGTACATTTTTGTCAACACTTGTGTGTGCTGGCTAGCTCCAGAGAAAGATTAGTAACTATTCAACATGGGGTGCATATGATGTTGACTCCTTACCATTCTGGACGGACCACCCAAACAAATGGGGATCTATCGCATGGCCCACTTGTACACTTTGTAGGTTTTGCCTTCATTGTTCTAGTCCACTTTAGGAAGGTCTCTACTAGTCGTAGTAACTCTTTTCATCCATTTACACTACCAGCTATTAAGATGAGGTCATCTGCATAGGGTTTCTGAGAGTTTGTTTGAAGTTGCTATTCTTTTGTTGGTAACCATGATCCTGTTTGTATTCAGCAGATCTAGCAGCAGGTTAAACACGATCAGAAAGAGTACGAGTGCACGACGGATAGAGGACACCCTTGAAATAAACCAATTTGGTACATGAACCAGTCAGTTGTCCACTTCTGCGTGCCTACTCTCATAAGCAGCTCTTCATAGTGGTTATGAACCAGCTCTCACATGTCAGGTGGGATGCGGTACTATTCCAGAGCAAACAAGTTGTGAGCTACAGATCTATACGCATTTGGTTAGATCGAGCCACGTAACTACAAACTCCCTTGCATTTTGCTTGACATCAAGAAGCGTTTGCATGAGGGGTTGATATGCAATCCTGCAATACCCCGAAAAATCCCTTCTGAATGTCCTGGTCTATGTATCCATTCCGTTCCATAAATGTGAGGAAGCAGTTGAAAAACCTAGAAGGCGGTTGGCACCTGAAAAACATATCTTTCTATTGATATCAGTCAAAGTATTATTTCAAAAATAGCTCAGGTTTAGATTTGTCTTTCTCTTTTGGTTAAGGACAGCTAACACCTACTCTCCATAACAGAGGTATATCCTTCTTCCAGATTCTCCTCGGGATTGTCAAAACTACTGACAGTTCATCATCAAGCTCTTCCTATTTATCCCTGCATAGAGGGAAACCAGAGTGTTGATTATTTGGAACAAAAAAGGCTCAAGAAGGTTAAGTTTCTCAGTTGTTTGCAACGGGGAAACTATAAAATCTTTAAAAACTGTTTAAGCAAACTAAGATATGCTGTTTATCGTGTAGCTTGAATGAATTTACACAGGGCTCACAGTACTCACTGTGTAATGTTCCTACTCAGGTTAAAAGCACAAGTATTTTTAACAGGTGTTTAACTTTTTAGTGGTATTCAGTGGTATGTACAGGGGATTGTTGATTGAATTTTACTTTTTTTAAAGTAGGTTGTTTTATGTTAGGGGTAGCTCCATATTTTGGGTTGGGGTAAAAATCATACTTGCACTTTTTGTGAAATAACATACCCGCCTACCTGCGTGATGCAATGGGGAAAAGGCTCGACTTTGATGGGCATTTGACTGAGAAGTGGTAAAAAATTGATTTCTAAGCTCTGACAGTGTCGTTCTGCTAGTTCCGATTTCCCGTCTTTTCTTTGTTTATTTTTTATTCATTAGACACGGGGTATTTGGAGCCTCGTGTCACAGTGCATCAATCAGCGAATGTGGTTTTTCACACGTACTCTGCAGCGAGAAGTGCATAGTGGAAATTGTTGCCATATGTACTTCTCCCGCGCAGCATTCGTATTGTTAATATATAGTATCCTCTTTGTGACTAAAACATATAGGCTGGTATTCTGAAAGGGAGACTAACTTTAGACCCGGGTTTAAAACAGGGTTAGTCCTACATGAGTGGACCCTTTCCCTTCCAACATACTCTAAAAATGTGCTGTAAAGGAAAGAAAATTCTTCATGGATGGACCGTTCCACCCTTCTATGAGGAATTTTCTCACCCGTTACATTTAACTTTTGCAGTATTTTGAAAAGAAAAAAGGTCCACTCATGTAGGACTAATCCGGGATTAAACCCAGATCTAAAGTTAGACTCCCTTTCAGAATACCAGCCTTTATTTCTCTATTTTATTTGAGAAAAGATTTCTCACAGAGAGAGTACTTAATTTCATCATGCAAGAAAAAATGGCAATCCACTGGTGATGTTATGTGTTTATGCTTCAGATATCATGCTAGATGAACTAGGTATTATAAATATATCGCTATTTTCCTAGTTATTGTGCAAGTTTGCAAGATTGCAACATAGATGGTTCCCAATGATGTCATAATGACATGGATGATGTCTTCAATGTTTGATTCAACTGGCTAAGGTGTTGTAATAGCTATTTAAGGATTGGAGAAACTAGCTGGAGTACATCAATACAGATAGATACTAGAGAACTTGACCAGTAGTTAGTTGTGGATCTCCAGTATGATTGATCAGTGCAGTACATAGTGCCAGGATCAACTGTTGCTATTTTCCGCTGTCATCTTTCAAGCCAAACGAGCTTCAGTCTTTCGGAATCAAAACGGATCCGGATTCAAGTTTATGGTCCTAATAAAAGTGGATATTTACGACAGACGGATTTTTACACTTGGATAATTCTGCGGATTATTATGATCTTCGAGGCCTAGGGAAACCCCGTCGCGTCGTCTTGAACTGCTGGACAAAGATATCTTCAGGACTGAGAAGTTTCCCATGGATTGTCTTCGCTGTGAGGACATAGCATCGTTGAACTGCAACGCTTCATTTAATTCTGGTTCTGGACATTAGTCGCCACGTCTAATTTGGACATTATTAAAATAAGTATCAGTAATTATAAGGACAGTATATTTAAATCGGTGTGGTGTTATTATATAAAATTCAGATTATTTGTGTAAAAGGCTCATTTGTGTATCTGATGACGTTGGCGTCCACGAGACGTCGTTTCACCCATAATTCGTATAGGTATCAAATCAGAAGATTTTTTTATAGTTTACCGCCGTCGTGCAAAAATAAGGCGATGAGAAAGAACGCTTATTTTAAAATGTCTGCGTCACGATGACCCACATTTCCGTGAATCATATCGCTTTCCTTTATTGGTTATTCCCTATTTCTATCTATTTATATAACAGTTGGAGCGGCAGAAGACGTTGACATGAATGATGTCCCATTAAAAACAGTGGAACAAAAACTATTGGGGGACCGTCTTGATAATGCCCTCGCACTTGTGGCAGACACGAACAATCTTTTACGGAAGTTAAACCGGTCTAAAAAGGATGATTTTCCTACATCTTGCATGAAGATAAAAGGGACAGTTAAGTGTCAACAAGTTTTTCCAGATTCTATAGTGACAAGAAGTATATCGATTTCATCGAATTACACGTATACGCCTGGTGGACATTGGAGACCAAACGACTGTTTTCCTAGATGGAAGGTAAGCCTGAGATAATAAGCTTTAATTTTGTGATAGGACTCACTTATGAAACGGTTACGGGTATAAGTTCACGACTTTTATAGTAGATTCAACCCATCGTGTCACCTCCAGTACTTTTTCGAAGGTACGGGCATTGAATGAGGGGCATGTGCAATGGGTGGAAATTAAAATTCCACGTTAAACCTATTGAAACATGTAGTCCGATAGCACAGAAAAATCATTATATGTATGGTGGGATCATGCTCAAAGTCCCCCGGACTTATTATGGCCTCTCCTGCATTTGAGTTCATGCTCTCTTAAAATGAAAGAGTGAAAAATCACTCTAAATTTCGGAGTGATTTCAAATTAACTCTAATCGAGTGGCTTTTAGCTCTAAAAGAGCGAGAAATGCAGCGAGACACTTTAACTCGAGGGTTAACCGAGCTCACTCTGTTACCGAGTGGCTCAAAATGCCACTCTTCTTCGGAGTGAAGCTCACTCTGAACTCTTATCGAGCGGCCTTTAGCTCTAAAAGAGTGAGAAAATGCTCTTTTTCGGAGTGAACTAATAGCCAATCAGAACCGCCGCAAATCGCGTGATTATTTTCGAACAACATGGCGGACGAGTTAGGCGAGACCGTCAGCAAATGGTTGACCAAAGTTGAAATTAGTGAATAAATCATAGAGATCTTTACTGGTGAGTATATTGTATGTGTCGGTCACAATTCATAGCATTTACAGACAAAGTGTTGAGAAGCATTAACTGTTATTTACCTCAATATCACTCGTAAATACGGCCCTGGAAATACGGTAGTCTGCGCCAGGCTAGGCCAGGCCTGTGCATGTACGAAACGCACAATCATGCATGTCACGGGCATGTCATGATCATGCACGTCATGCATGCCTCAATCGTGCATGTCACACTGAATCATGCCAATGATGCGCCACAATATTCATTCATGTCACGATGCTATGAATTATGACCTACACATACAATTTACTCACCAAACAAACAAAAATTCACAAAGAATCACAACTCTAAAAGAGTGAATTGGCTAGTTCACGCTTTCCCCCACAGCTCTAAAAGAGTGACTAGTTCACTCTACAAAGGAGTGATCACTTCACTCTTTGCTTAGAGTTATTTTTTCACTCTTTATTTAGAGTGGATCTCACTCTAAAAGATGCGTCACTCAGCTGGCTCTTTTTTGGAGTGGTTTTTCACTCTTTCGTTTAAGAGAGTGCCATTACAATACTCTGTACATCTTATTCATTAAAGATGTAATTATTTATTTCTTAAATATCTTTAAATATATAATATTTATCAATTATGTAATGTACTGACTGAATGAAAATGCTAATAAAACTTATCTGAATCTGAATCTAATATTCATCTAGTCTAATATTCATTTGATCTAATGCCGATCCGATTAGTCTATGCCCATTTGGTCTAATATCCATTTAGTCTAATGTCCATCTGGTCTAATATCCATTTGGTCTAATATTTATATCCATGATACCTTATGGCTTGAATCAGATGATCAAGAACTGTTGTTATGTTTGTTGGTTTGTTGTTGTTTTTGGAAAGAACGAAGAAAATGGCAATTTAAAAAGAAAGTATAAGTAAAAAAGAGAGAAAAATAAGTATGGTTTGTGGGTGTTTTAAAGCATGATTTACAAAATAAAATAATTAAATCTGTTTCTCTATTTTGATATACGAAACCACCTCCGTACAGTAGTGACATTCCTTCTTAATGATACGCTTTGGAAATGGCTACTCTGGTCATCGAACGTTGCCGTTTAATGTCAGTTTTGTTGATCTTTATCTGTGGTTTTATATTCTTGTATTGCTGTTTAGGTTTTCATACTGCTTTAGTTGTCTTGTTCCCCACATCAAGTTGGTAAACTGGGCTTCTCTTATATCATTTTTGATCATTGCAAAATCAATGCAAAAATGGGACCAATGTGAAGTTCACACGTCTTATGTAAAATGGTCGTAATATTGATTGTACAGGGTGAATCAGAAAAAATGGTCCCTATTTGTGTCCGCCATCTTGTATCTTTTAGAAACATGTATCTATCTCAACATATGCGGTATCAACGGAAAGATTGTTTCAAAAATCATTCACATCAGGTAAGGTTTACACTGAGCAACGTTTTTTTAATGAAGTATTCAGTTTTGCTCCCTTCCCCCAGATTTCCCTTTAAATGCATGGTGGTCAAAGAAGCAATTCGCTATCCATAATGATGATAGGGGCATGTCAATATCTATGTTAATTTAAGTGTATATTAATGTATATTAATGGTAATGATATAAAAGCCTTTGATAATGATAATTTATCATTATAATATTGATAATTTTCTACCTCAACAGGTTATCAAATATGTTGTTTTTTTCGTATGGAATGTTTCATTCAACTCTTCTAGAAACTGATACATGTATCAGGTTACTTTATTTAAAAAAATAATGAGAAAAGAATAGAAAGGTACATAGGGCATCATTAGTACATTTTGACTGCATGGGGGGGTCAAATATCATCACATACACTTCTAGTGCACCAGTGTATTGTTGATTATCCATTGTTGTTCAGTGCATTATATCCTACGAATCAGTCTCCAGTAACATTTATCTGAGGCAGAGAGCACAAATTATATAAACCTGCACGCCAAACAAAAGATTCTAGATAACCTTGCACGCGAAA
>JAMKCH010013909.1:0-25724 GCA_023653785.1 Ophioderma brevispina | reverse complement strand
AGGAAGCAATTGCTACCTTGGAGGCCCCATTTTGCGTACTATGATGCTTAAACCGCTTGATTGCAATATCCAAAAATTGCTTGATAACCTCATTTGCTAGATAGAGATGGTTGCCACCATTGAGAACAGTAAAATTTGCTTAGATGGGATCCAGGAAGAGATCCATAGTGTGACTGCCATTAATGAGCAGAGAAGATTGTTCTGTATGATACATGTTAATGACATATGGAATGTACAAGGCTTACCAGATTTCCGGACCTTACATACCTTAATTTGTTTTGTCACCATAAACCTGCGGTGGATCACCCCCCCCTGATTACCTTTAGTAAGATATGAAAATCACTGAGCGATGGTGCTTAGAGCTTGGTCTGGATACATAGACTTAGACACCGCATTGCGTAGAATCTCATAGGCAGCGGTACTCAATAATAGTCTTAATTTGGTTATTTGCCTTGGTCTGCAAATTAAAATTGATCTCTTACAAGTGTTACTTTCTTTTCATGCTTTTAGATTTATCAAGCACATAAGGAGAGAGTGTCAACGGCACTTTCGTCGCATAATTATCATTTTTGTGAAACGTGTAGAATCGCACATTCTCCTGCTAGTGAAGACTTATCGAAACGTGTCAGTGTGTAAAATTAGATTCTCCTTTCGATTAGCCAAACCACATAAATCGTTTCTAACACCGTTAAGCAGGGAAACACGTCAAGCAAGAAAACACGATAAGCAGGAAAACAGTTACAACGCTCGCATATGCAAATTATACAGTCACACACGAACATGAGTTATCAGAGACACAATTTGCTTTACACCACCAAAGGACACAATAATATCGTTATAAATAACCAGAGCTGGCAGTGCAATTTACAGGACTGACTGTAATACTATGAAGAAAAGTAAGTGAGGGGGGCATGCAATCATTATATGCACAGCCAACAGCCAATGAACATGTAACAGGCTAAGCAGCAACTTCAATTTGTTGCTGCAATTGATTGCGTATCATATATTTAGCTTTTATTCCTTATTACACAGCCGTATATTATTGGGATGACTGTAAATGATATGTTGCATGTATGGGATAGATATGCATATATAAAGGCAAATAAATAAATATTGCACTTGTAAGATTCAACAAGCATGCTAATGCAGAATAAATTCAAAGTTGGTTTGGTTGTTTGGTTAAAATTGTGGGATTCAGTACATGCATGTAAATGTGCGCACACACCACTACACAATCGTATACTAAGTAACTGTACACATCGGTATATATATCAAATGAAAATGAGAAGTGTTAAAACATGTAAAAAGCATTAGCTTGGATTTAAAAGGAATGCAAGCTCAGTTTTTAACTCTAAAAATACAGACTTTTGTATCCGTTCCTAGCTAGAAAGTCGCTTAAAAGATGGACGTCACAATGGCTGTCTCATCCAGCATGCAGTGGCAATGTATTGAGATGGATGGTTTCGAGCCGTCGTCCACACGGAGAACGTTTGATAGTACTGGTAGTAGCAGCAAACCAGGTTAAAAATACTGAGTACACGCACCGTCACACAAGCCACAATGTTTCGTCCAGAAAAAATTCACAAATGATGCGGCTAACACAAGTAAAAGTACTAAACTAAACTAGACTAAGACCCACAAAGGGTAAAAACGCATAGTGTAGAGCTACAACAATCACACGTCTAACTGGACGGAGACGACAACAGAATGAAAATGACGCCCTTAAAGAAGAATATCGTCCATGTTCAGGGCCCGTATCAAGTGCATTTTTCCCTGTTGCTAGTACAGTCATACGCGGAGGTCATTTTTGGCGTATGACATCACACGGGGAGGGTCATTGTGAGATATCAATGACCTGCGTCGTAGATGCGTATATTATGTAACAAAAGATTTGATTGGCGCGCGAATTAACAGGAGTTATGAATGTGGTTCAAAACTTGCTGTATATCATGAAACCTCAAATTTACTTGTTCCCAATATGATTTCCAATAACATGATAGCATGCTGTATAAAGCTAATTGGAAACCATTTAACAAATATGGTGAAATTCTCTGGTTTATGTTGTAAGTTGTCAAGTTCATCCAAGTACTGTACCAAGACAAAGGATTCCTTTTTAGATGCTATAATTAGAATGAAAAATAAAAGGAGTAGTGAATATATAATGTAGATTCTGTGAAAAACTCCAGTGACTCTACCCTGAAGTCTCAGGCACAGTAAAGCTTGAAGGTTCACCACACAGTAGTATGCTGGGAGTGCCCTAAGACTACTCCAAAGCAATGGTATTCTTTTCTCTGGTATAAAATTCTCACCTGAGGCGCATGTATGAATGAATAACATGTGGCGGTCTTAAAGGGAGATTAAGCAATAATATGAGGCATCAAAAAAATGTGGAAATGCATTTCTTTAGCTTATAATCAAAGATAAGTGCACAAGACCATATAACAAAAACACCAACTAGTGAAAAAATGAAGTATTTGGAAAGTGTGCAGCAGACTACCGCGATGACCTCTCCAAATTACAGTAAACAGCCGATTGTGGTTAAACCAGCACAGGAATAAAACAAAGACTCAATAATGTTGAGGTCAAACTCTCCAGATCATGGGACACAATATTACGCTTGTCAAATCGGGGATATTCATAGGGAAAGGCTTCTGATCTCAAGATGGAATTTTGATACGCACATATAGAATTACAGAATCGATAAAAAGTACTGCCTTGTCTTTAATACCCAGATTTCAAGCCAACTACTTCCAGGTTATGTTAGCAAAGCATACATTAACAAAAAAATACCAAAATTTGATTTTGTTGATGTTCCGGATGAGCAAACGTGCGTATCCTTTAAGGGGCATGAGCTTAATGTAGATGGTAGGGTCTCAAACCTGGTGAATTGAGCTTTCCAGTCCTATGTTTCCAGTCAAACAAGCTCAATAAGTGTGACCAATGGATTGGTTTTCCCTCTAAACTGAAGCGAAAATAAACAAATGTAAATATGATAACAATAAAGATTTTATACATACTCAATGTACTGTATCTGAATAAAAGAAAACTTTCAAGTTTTTAGCATGAATCAGTAAAATGTATAAAATGTCAGCAACTCTAAAGCAGTTACATAAACTAAAAACATTTTTTTTTATTAACAGTTAACTTTCCTGCAGATTTAAATAAAAAATTGCAAACGAACAAAATAGTTGCCCTCATGTTCTTGCCTTGCCCATCCGACCGGGGGGGGTCTTAGTACAAACGCCTAGACGGAGACGTGCCGATTGAAGGGGGTCGCAAAATCAGCCGTCTGCGTATACCTATGACCCCTTTTTTTCACACTCTTATAATTATGACCCTTTGTTTTCACACACAATGGTATAATTATCGGTGTTGATTTGATGTGTGGATATTTGGGTACGCATCCGCGGTGGTGATATATAGTCCGTGAACATAGTAAGTTCTACGCAGAATTCGACAATCGTATTGATGTTGCAAACTTTTTTAGTATCATAATTATCGTAATTCGGTTGGTTTACGGCTGCCAGCTGCCGCTGGTTCAGTCGACTTTAGTGGTGCGCCTTCAAATTGCAACCAAGTCGCGAAGCAAAGAAACGCTGGGTATTTGCCCGGGGTATTTTATTTGGCGGTTCTGATGTTACGAACGGAAAATTCTGGCAGACATGAACGATTTGGTATACATATGTCCCAAAAATATGGGTCATTATATTGCAAGAAGGAGAGGTATAAGTTTGGGTCCACTTCTTGAGTTGGTATAAATATGGGTCCTTATATTGCAAGACGGAGTGGTTAAGTTCGGGTCCACTTTCTTGGAGTTTCCTGGGAGGCAGGTCCTACCCAAACAAAATGAAGAACCCCCCCCCCACCGGGCACCATACGCCTTGCAAAGCAATCCTTGTCGTTTCATTGAGATGTGGAAGTCACATATGACGTATAGGTTTCTGGGAGGCATCATTTTGGGTTTGGTGTGCATTAGGTAATAGTCCCTACTGCTGATGCATTATGTAGAATTTCTGTTAGGTGCTGCACCATCTGGACCCCACGCATACACTTCTAAAAACAGTATATTCTAAAATATCCACCGCTTTCCAAAGGATATTTAAAAATGTTTCCCACTCACTACGGTACAAGGGGATGCTTCAAAGGGAAAATATCCCCACACACCATCAAAACAAACACATAAGCATTGTAGGTCTTCTGTGTTGATACTCCTCTTTCAAAGTTGGCGATCTTCATTAATCTCTCCTATTTCTGTGAATACTTTTCCCACTTCTTTTGGAAAGACACAAGTACCGTTTTTTATTTTATTTAATCAAAAATTATTGACACATTCTGCTCTCTCTCAGCACATGACTTGAGTTGTTCCTTCATCATGTGTGCCAAAAAGTTGGATTATACCCGCTTACTGCCATCAGTACAATGGTATATTATTAGGCGTAGACTGGTGTGACGAATTGGATGAAGTTTGAATGTCAATCATTTTTAGCAGTAGGGGAGTGCTTCAACTGGAAGATATCAAATGCATCCATTAACAACAAGCAACCTAAGAAGCAATTAGTGGGTCTTGTTTTGCGTATTCTTTCAAAGTTGGCAAACTCTCATAATCTCTCCCATTTCCCCACAACAAAAGATGGATGTTACTAGGTGAATGTGTATTGAAGTCAGGGAGAAGTTGTAGATCTCAAAAGTTTTTTTAATGATGATACATACAAAAACAAAAGATTCACAACTGATAGAATTCAGATTCAATTGTATTCAAAATAACAAAATACAAAATGGAACAGATTCAATGTGATAATATAAAAGGTATAATGAATGAGAAAAAATATGCTAGGACCTCCACTGGACAACTCATACGAGCTTACAAAAAGAATAAAATCAGTTTTGAAGGGTCTTTTTCTTGATTTAAGAGGTACTTAATATGAATGACTGTAACAAAATAGGTTTTAGCTCTAAGAGTTGTTGCTTCTGAAGGCTGGCTACATGAGTGGTGTCAGTGTTAAGAATATTCCCATATAGAAGAGCAGCACACGCCAGCACTTTTAGGGGTTTCTTCTTTCCCTTGTCAAGCTGTATCTACAATTGATTCAGTCTTGAATTCAACTGTCCGTAATCTTCCTCTGGTAGCGAGAGAGTTTTCCTTCACTCACAAGCTGGATTGGCACCTTCACATCGTCGCCCGCATCACATACTGTCGTATTTCACATTTTCCGAAATTTCGCCTAATTACTTAGTTCATCGAGTTCTTGCCATCCACAAAGTTTCAAAATGTGAGGATGCCTAATTAATTAGTTTATAATTATATATTTTTGTTATTCTCCTCAAAATCATATCCGTATTTCACATACTGTCGTATTTTAAAATCACCATTCATTTACACGTGTTTTATATAGCGTTGTATTTTGCCGATCCCAAAATAAACGATTTCACATACAGATCTATTTTGACGTATTTCCGTCGATCTTTCGTAAACAAGCTTTTAATATAGTGATCTATTTTACGTACATTAAAAAACAACGGTGTAATATGCGTCGTATTTTGCAATGTACATTATTTGTGATTTCACATACAGACTAATAACTTTGTAGCCTAATTAAGATAATATAACTGTAGTTTTAAATTAGATTTATGGTTTATATTGGACTTTAAAATGTTTTCTTCAAAACAGTAAAGTCTAGATATTTCTTTTATGCTTCGTTTTACCATATAGACATGAAATGTCGCGGAAGATTTTGAACTGTGATTTTCTCGGAAAACATGTTTTGTAAAATACGACAGTATGTGATGCGGGCGACGACATATTGTGCTTCTTTGTACAGGAGGGACTGTAATCTTGTAGAGTTTTAGGTTCCCCTGTGGTGCCTTGTTGTTAAGGGCATGATGCCAGCCCTCAACATCATTATTGGTACGAATGGACTGGCAGAATGCTGATCAGCCTGATGGAGACCACCTGGCATTGCTGGCAACCTATTCCGTATATAATATATATGCTGATATGCTTCTGAAGGCTGGCTACATGAGTGGTGTCAGTGTTGGGCATATTCCCAAAGATAGGCAGCACACTCCATCACTTCCAGGGGCACTTCCAGCACTTCCCTCATCTAGTTGTGTCCACAATCGATCCAGTCTTACATTCAACTGTCCATAATTCTTCCTCTGATAGCAAGATCATTTTCCTTCATTCACAAGCTGAATTTGCACCTTCACTTATTGTGCTTCATTGTATAGATGATGTGACCTATGACGTCACTTGTTGACATTCAGGACGCCCTCTGTTGTTTTCTGGCAGGCAAAATATTACAGTAGTTTCTGTGACAGACCAAATAAAATCTGGTTATAAATTACTTGCAGAATCTTTCCTGATCTAAATTGGTCACAAAATGCAGCTGGTAGCATTAGCTTATTATGCTTGATAAGAAAGTTAGTATTATTTAATTCGAAACAAAAGTTACAGCAAAAAAACAGAATTTCCCCATGCAAAGTATAGGTGCTTTTGCCTGCCAGTTTCTCTCTTACACCAACGGGGGCGCCATAAACATAAACAAATGTCACATCATCTATAGGAGGGGCACAATCTTGTAGAATGTCAGGTTCCCCTGTGGTGCCCTGTTGTTAAGGGCATGATGCCACTCCTCGACATCATTGTTGGTTCTAATGAACTGGCATCATGCCCCTGTGGGGCCCTGTTATTACGGGAATGATCCCACCCATCGACATCATTGTTGGTTCTTAGGGATGGCATAATGCCCCTGTGGTGCCCTATTATTAAGGGCATGAATCCCAACCTCAACATCATGTTGGTTCTAATGGGACTGCATCATGCCCGTTGGTGCCTGTTATAAGGGCATGATCCCCCCTCGACATCATGTTGGTTCTAATGGACTGGAATCATGCACTGTGGTGCCATGTTATTAGGGCATGATCCCACACCCGACATCATTGTGGTTCTAATGGACTGGCTCATGCCCCTGTGGTGCCCTGTTATTAAGGGCATGATCCCACCCTGACATACATTGTTGGTCTTAATGGACTGGAATCTGCCCCTGTGGTGCCCTGTTATTAAGGGCATGATCCCACCCCTCGACATCATTGTGGTTCTAGGGGGATGGCATATGCCCCTGTGGTGCCTGTTATTAAGGGCATGATCCCACCTCGACATTATTGTTGGTGCGAATGAAAAACCCGGCAAAATGCTACCAGCATGCAGTGGCCACTGCATTTCTGGCAACAATGTGATGTTGATAATAAGGAAACGCCTGTGAAGAATAAAAAGAAACAAATGCATGATTGTACCCTCACAATAGAAAAAACAATGTGTTCTGTGTCAAAAAGATGTGCCATTTTCTTGGCATTGCATCCTCCACTTACGCCCTTACCGAAGGGATTTGGTACATGCCAAAACTAGGAAATCATAGCTCACTGTCATTTAGGTGCCATGTTGAGTTGGTACATTTACTGCACCCAACTTGGCCTGCTCCCAATTGAATTCAGAAGCCTTGGTGGAATAAAGTGCAGGGAATACTGTATTTATGCCGTCAGGCTCCTGAATTCATCTGGGAGCAGAAAAAGTGGGGTCACAAAAGGTACCAAACCCGTCCTGGTTTAATCTTGTCCATCCTTAAATTCTTATACTCCTTCCAGGAATGCAAAGTGCCTAGGTCACTTCATTTAGGCCTCAAAAAAACATTGTTTGATTGGCGGAACTAGAAAAAAAATCGGGTAGGTAGGTCGGACTTTTTTTTTATGTTCAACATACCAGAACACAAATATGGACACAAAAGACAAATGGCACGATCTCACTTTTTCTGTAACACATTGTTTATTGTATTTGAATGTCTCCGCAATCCTTTAGAGTACCGACGTATGACGTAATTAATCCTGTTTTTACATTTCAGCGTTTTCATGACCAAATAGCAGTAAAACATGAGGAAACCCTCACCACACCACATTTGACATGAATGTTCATTGGGGACCTGAAAACTTAAAATATTGTTTACGGGGTTTTAAACTTTTTGTTTTTGCACACAAAAAAATAAAAATATTTAGGGTCGGCGGTAAAAATAGGGTCGGTGGCGTCACGGCCAATCAAAACAATAATTTTTTTAGGCCTAGTAAAGTAATGCATTGAGGACAACATTGGTTTATACTTGCCTCAACGCTCAATGATGGGTGAGGAATGGGTTAAATCATTTGCATTTCTGATTTGCTGTCTTAAACCACTTAACTGTGTATTTGTGCTTTTGGGTATGCACCGGCTATAGGAATCACCCCATCAAACTCCATTAGAATTGTGTACAAAAGGACCTCTCACCAAACGTCCATTTCTCGGCGATAGAAGCGAATAATTATTTCAAAACTGGATTTTTGGGGAAGATTAGGACCATACCTTTCATCCCAAAAATGAAAAAAGTCATATGATGAAGCTGATTTTTGTGGCCTGACGATGTTCATGGAGGCACATACTAGTCCAGATTGCTGTGTGTCCGTATGTCCGTCCGTTTCCGTCCGTATGTCCGTCAGTATGACTCTGGTTAACCTTTGTAAAAATGTATGCAGGCTAAACGCTATCCACCACGATTTACTTCAACTTGATGGAATAAAGAGTGAGGTGAGCAATATTATGTGTAGCTTTTGGCTGCATTATTTGATATCATGAATTTAATTAGCTTATTTGCATATTTTTCAGCCATTCGGGTTAACCTTTTTGAATGCCTTGCGGCTACACGCTAATGGTAGTTAGAATTTATTCAAACTGGTAGGTGATAAAGTGAGGTGCCAAATATTATGTGTCGCTGTGCTGCATTATTTGCATATTCATGAATATTAATTAGCTTATTTTTGGCCAGTCAAAATGACACCATCCCCGCAGGCTTGTGCACAAGTTCTGGAGTTCCGTAAGACGATAATGATGTAACTTGGTGGACGGAAACGGGTTAAGAGTTCTCGACCCTAGTATATGTTGGCAATTTGGGCGATTACATATGCAAGACAATTTGATTGCACAAATCAGCATAATCCGATTATTTGAAACGGATCGATATGCAAAATTCCTCACGCACGAACCAGTATGGTGTGCATCTTCTTTGCAGTTAAAGTTCCTGACACATGCGGCGTAGGTATTCAAATGTCTAATTAATATGCCTAATTGGTGTATCGCTAAATGGTACCATCGGATCTCAAATGCCTTTGCTACATCCTTGCTATGTCATACATCTTGTGTGTGAATCATATGGAGGGGGAAGGGTGGGGTGGTTTGGGAAGGGGCCAGGGTGGGGTTTGGGGAGGGGCAGGGTGTTGGGGAGGGGGTTGTACGTGGCGAGGTTGGTGTGCATCAGGGAGGGGTGGGGGGCCTCGGGGAGGTCGGGGTGGGGTCGGGGTAGGGTGCATCAGGGAAGGGTGCATCGGGAAGGTGGTGTGCGTCGGTGAGGGTCTGGGTGACCTCATGTGAACTGATGACTTCATGTGACCTTGGTGACTTCATGTGACCTGGTGACTTCTTGTGACCTTGGTGCCTTTGTGTGACCTTTGTGAACCCATGTGACCTTGGTGACCTTGCTGACCTCACAGCACCGTTGGGCCCATTCACAATCAGTGTGCGGGGAGCGGATCGGGTGGGATGCGACGGTGAGTCGAGTGGGTGTCAGGAGGGGGCAGGTGGGGTGCGTCGGGTGAAGTGCAGGTGGGGCGGGGCGGGGTTACCTTTGGTGACCCATTTACCTTTGTGACCCTATGCGACCTTTGCCCCCATGTGCCCACTGTGTACCCCATGTGACCTTGTGACGCCCATGCGACCTTTGTGCCCCATGCGACCTTTGTACCCCATGTGCCTTTGTGACCCTATGCAGCCTTTGTGACCTCAGTGACCACCATGTGACCTCAGTGATCCCATTGAACCTGTGTGACCTTGGTGACCTCATTCCTTTGACCCTTGCTCAACCGCACTGGAGACGACCCTAGTGGTCCAACCTCCCGCGATTTATTTTTTTCATACATTTCGGTTACTTTTTAATGCTCTGCTGGCTAAACACTATGCCCATTTACCTTCAAAACCAAATAAGTTTGTATAACACTGTTCTCCATGCATTTGTTTTCTTTCTAATCATTTCCAAACTCTTCATCATAAGCAAGTGACCGCGCAACCAGGCGACACTTGTGGTTCGATAACCGCCTTGTTTGTCTCAGAGCCTGAAGATTTTGCCTGTTTTCAAAACGATCCACGCCTAGTTGAATGTTATAGAAATTAAAATTGCAGTTCCCCAAACCCTCAAAATTAGACAAAAATGGCACAGAAATCTTTACCATCCAAGGTTTGTGGGGACATCCACATTATGATAATTTCAAATTTCATTTAAAGACCCAACTTATCAACATTGTGACACTTCTTTAGGCAAGTGCCATATTTGGAACGCCAACACTGTCTCGGCACTGACGTCTGTCTGCTACACCTAGTTCATTTAGTGGTGTGATTCCTATATGTAGTTTAACAAATTTACTTTGTTTTTTGTGTTGGAATCAGTAAGATTTCACCTTTGTAACATGGTTTTTTTAAAAAATTACCAGGTGTGAAACTGTTGGATCAGACCATTTTGTAATGGGAGTGTTACAAAAGCAACTTCACATTTTTCACTAACAAACTGGAGAGGAGAGGTATTCATTGCATGTTACATGGAATTTTGTTTACATGTTTACATTTGAATTTTAACCCTTTTTCATACGATTACCATCAGTAAATGCCATCTTCCTACAAGGTAAAGCAAAAGGCATCTTCTGCTGGCACTTAGATGAACCCTTTCCCTGGACCCGTGCTCGCAATTCATGGGCCTCACACACAAGTGACTTGAGGGATAAAAATTGGCATTAACTGACCCCCGGGAATGCAGTGGTAGCAGGCTTCCTCTGGACGGACGTACAACCCTCTGGATGAACGATGGAGGCTGAAGCAATGCTTTTGTACACTTATAAGGATTCTGTAACACCTTCTTCATCTTCATGGTGCTTTGGAATATTCCTCTTGGGGGTTTTTTTTTTTACAACTGTTCAGGTGGAGGTGTTTGTTACTGTACATCTTCTAACAAATGTGGCTCATTGGTTCATGTTGTGTTTTCTGGTTTTCCCCCTCTTCGGCGTGCGAACACAAGCGGATTTATCCAGTGCAAGCTGGATATTGTTACCCCTTTAGAAGTGGATCCATTCCTAACCACTGACGGCCCTCCAATTCACATGCAATTGCACATACCCCTCACAGTGAGGTGAAGCCTGTCCTGTGAATACCACATGTTGATAATATGCCACGCTGACGTGCCATACTCTTAGCACCTCCATACTACAACTTTGGAAAGGCCTAGGTTGAGTACTACTACATCGGTCAAGGTCTGCCAGTCATACCTTGGTAAAACCTCATTCACCAAGAGCTCTGCCCCAGGGTACAAACGTCTCTAACAGTCTGTAGCATTTTTGAAGCTGCTGAGTGCTCTAATATCACTTATTTTGCAAGAAGTTTTTGTCCCTACATGGATTAATACGACATCTGGAGGAGAGTCCAAAGGTGGATGTAGCTTAAAGTGATGAGCAAACTTCTAATCGTGGCGCCTATCACACATTCAACAGTGAAGATAGCAGTATCCCTAAAACCACAAATCGTCCTGCATACTTGACGAGGATTCGCCCAAAATAAGAACATGGGGACGATCAAGCCCTTGACATCATTTATATATGAAAGGACTAGCAGAATGTCCCACCACATGATGAGGCCACGTTGATATGATGTTATCTTTTGAAGGTTGGCTACTGGGTGGTGTCAGTGTGGGGCATATTCCCATATAATGGTCAGCACACTCCAGCTCTTCCAGATGCTTTCTTCTTTCCCTTCCTCACTCAAACTGCAACATCCACAATTCGAACCTGTCTTCCATGCAATTCTCCATACTTGTTCCTCTGATAGCGCGAGAGTTGTCCTTTGGTTAGCTCTAGCGGATTTTGGCACCTTCATTGTACAGGAGGGCACAATCTTGTAGAGTGTCGGGTTCCCGTGGTGTAACAGCCCTTACCGAGGCTTTGGTGCCTGCCAAAAACTTCGGGAAATCATGCCTCACTGTCATTTGTTTGTCCCTCTGTTTTAAATCTTGTCCATCCTTAATTCCTAATACTCAGGAATTTATAACATCAATCTTGAGGAAAACAATGGTTTGCCTTGCCTCAACTGAAGGGTAGGAAAAGGGTTAATCCTTTGCAATTTAGGATCTTGCTGGTTGCCATTACACACTTACACTGTTATTTTTGCTTTTTGAGTTATCATAATTATCCTCCATTTTGTGAAATTTCAATTTCTTTGTTTTTTGTGGTTGGAAGCAGTAAGGATTTTCCACCAAATTTGTACATTTTTTAAGAATTACAAGGAAATGAACAACTGTTGAGCCATTTTGTGTAAGGGAGTGTTAAAAAGCAAGATCACGAATGCACATTTTTCACTAACACAAATGGAGAGGAGAGGTATTCATTGCATGTTACAATGAGAATTGTGACTAGTTTTACATTTGAATTTTAACCTTTTCATAAGATTACTCCATCAGTATATTGTCATCTCTCTACAAGGGTAAAGCAAAAGGCATCCTTCTGCTGGCACTTTAATTAACCCCTTTCCGCTGGACCCGTGCGCGCAATTCATGGGCCTCACACACAAGGGCTTTAGGGCTAAAGATTGGCAATTACTGGACCGTCCCGTCTGGCTCACATGTATGCGCAGACGAGTTGATATCGGGTTGCCGTTTCATTGAAAATGGCCTCGAGGTGAGACATCTGGCTAGAAATCTAGAATCGGTAGAATTGCTATGTCTCGTTAGATTTGATTAATGGTTCAACTTCACTGCGCTAATCAATGGAACCGCTGAAGCGATCTGGGCTAGAAGTGCCCAAAGTCCAGGGAACGTATTAAGCAGTGGCTGCTCTGAAAGCAATTGCAGCCCAAAACTGTAATGTGATGATTTTGATTTGAATTGCAGAAATAATGCAAATTGGGAAATTTGGTCCCTGCACAATTTGAAGGATTTTGGACCATGGAATGGCCATTCAGGTAATCCCTATCTGTCCCCTTAATGATTTTGTTTTATGACCTTAGTGAAAAACATGTATTATAATAACTTTAGTGGTCCTGATAGTTTGGAGGTCTAGGTTTGTTCATCTGAAGCCTGTTGCCATTTAAACGAAGATTGGCATAATCATGGTTTTACACAAGTTGATTAGGCTCACTGCTCAAACTATTTTACTGCAATAGCCTACTCTTGATTGAGGGGCTCACATCACAATCAGTTTTTTTTGCATATCTAACAAAGATATGTAAATCACTACTTATCTTGCAGTGATAGGCCCAAACATCCTAATAAGGACAAAAAATCGGACATTTAGTGCATAACTGTCCTTACGGAACACTTACTACAACACTTAATTGAAATGGGGTTTCATATCTTTGGAATACATGCTAGTTTTCTTAGTTTTTCTATCAATTTTTTTTTTGTTTGAAACAATAACTTCCACTTTTACGCTATTCCTGCAATTTTTAAATATTTGACTCATTCGGGTGGAATCACTAGATATTGTCCTTTAAAAAACTTTTTATCCTGAAGTACTACATATGGTTTTGTACTTGCACAATATAAGCATGTTTTTCAACATCCATTCTGGGATGGTTAATCACCTCTTGCACATCCCAGATAACAATGTTGGGCCAATGAATGCTGTAACATCGGACCACTGTTGGCAAACAACATTGGCCCGACGTTGTTTTTTCTGATTGCCCAACAATTGGGCGTCATGGGGCTTACTCTATGTTTGGTCCAACATGGACCGATGTTGAAACCATGATCACATTCCTTGCTGCCTGTACTGCCAACATCGGGCCAATATCGGGCCAGTGTTTGTCTGATGGCTTCCTAACCTTGGCCAACATTGAGGGCCATTTGTTGGCAGGTTTTTTGGCCTAGCTGTTTATTGAGCCATATTATTGACAATAATTCTTTAAATTGGCACACAACACATTAATTCTTCTTTTCTTGATTTTAATGGTGTAAGCAAATCAGCTGGTATCCATTCACTAATGTAGTTAAAACCCAAATTTTACTAAAGTAAGCAACAAAAACAAACATGTTTTAATGGTTCGTTCATACTACCTCTGGCAACGTGCTGCGTTGCAGTAAGTTTGTCAGTGCTTCGAAATAGGTCCTCTGTCCAGTTACATAGCATTGCGGTACTGCAACCCGAGTTAAATTTATTTAAAACTGTCAGCTGCAGCAGGTATGCTTGAGTTGCTGCAGCAAAGTTATCGATATATCGGCACGCACTGCGCAGTACATCTTAGTATGAACGAAAACCTTACAAGGATGTTTTTCAAATTCTATATAAAAGGTAATAACAGGTAATACAAGGTAAATATGTTACATATCTGACCTGCCTAAATAATAGTAACCTGTTAAAAATACTGTCCGAATACTGTCGCTATTTTGGTGCAATGTACTGAGCCATAACAGTACAGATTTTATTCAACATCATTAATTGCAAACAATTTAACAAGCATTTGATAACATGAGAAAACTAGTTTCTATTTTGTTTTTGGTGCCTTTCTCTCGATGTGATGAAACCCCATCTATTGATAATACACCAACAACGAGAGACTTCACGCATTCGTTTGGTCTGATCCTTCAGATCCATTTTCGGATTCAAATCTCCATCTTCATTTCTGGTTTGGACTGCAGCTGTAATTTATAAAAAAGAAAAGGAAGTTAAAGGTTTTCAACTTCAATACGTTGCATTTTGAAATTGTTATTCAAAATGCATATCTACTTCTACAGTGTGAATCAATAAAAACCCTGCATTCAGAATAAAAAAAACAATTAAAATAGTTAAGAATTATTTTTGCCAAATGTTTGCTTTGGTTATAAAGAGGGGTAAATAGGTTTTCAGAAGAAGTTTATTTGGTGCCATTTGGACTTTGGAGGAACAAGTTATGCCTATTTTGCCGAGACACTTAAAAATCCTGTTTGGCCAATTTTGAGCCAAACAAAGATGCATCGTATGCCATCGTTTACATAGAGTAACATGGTCTTCATCAGTGATTGAGTAAAAACAGTTAACACCAAATTATTGTTAAACAATAGAAGGTGGGAGAATTGAAGGATTATAAAAATAATATCCCGGAGATTACAAAAGAAAATGCTGAGTGAAAAAATGTTCAATTTCCCAAATAAGAAAGTCAAGATAGCTGGTGTAAGGCCACAGTTTTCTTTGGTTCAGCAAGATGTCATGGTTTTAACCTACAACATAACTTGGGAGCCAAAGTGAAACCATAGAAGGTTTTGTATTCTGCTTGAAAAAAACAATGCAATATTGAATTTTAAATTTTAATTCCAATTTATTTGCAGAAAACTTAAGCTTTTATTTATGGACGCTGAGTATACTGTATTTGTGCAAAATAGTTATCTTAGAGATGTAAAACAAAAATCTCTGTTTCATTATGTTCATGAACTGAGAAATTGATATGGAGTGATTTTCAATAACTGACTCTTTATGATTGAACAATGGTAATTTAATTTGTTGAAGATACTTATAATTATGTTACACAATAGTTTTTTTGTGGGCCGCCAGCTATAGCTGACAGGACCACTTAGCAATCTGTTGTGCGTGTGTATATATGTGTGTGTGAATGTATGTGTGTGTCACAAATTGTTAATTTTTTTTTAAATTGACCTCAATTGAAAAGTTTAATTTCAATTGGAACCAAACTTCTGTCATAGGTGCACAATGGGTTCCCTCATATGTTGATGAGGTCAAAGGTCATGTTGAAAGGTCAAAGGTCATGTGAGGTCAAGATGAAAATGGGCTAAAAATGTAAAATTGATCTAAATTGAAAACTTGAAGTTCAATTGGAATCAAACTTTTGTCATAGGTGCACCATGCGATCCCTCATATGTTGATGAGATCAAAGGTCACATGCCAGCAGTGGCGTAGCCAGAGGGAAGGCAGGGGGGCCGCGCCCCCCCAATAATTGATTTCGTCGGTTGAGATGAGCCCGTCGGTTCACTTGAAAAATTCAGGTCATGGCACTTGCAGGCCGGATTGTCGGCAAAGTATAGGTTTAAAGTTCAATGGACAGCGTGTGACAAGTAAATTTTACAAAATCGTACAAAAATTAGCCCTCAGAAGACATTTAGAGCATATAAAACCCAAAATTTTCAGGAGGCTTCGCCCCCTCGACCCCCACCAGGGCTTCGCCCCTGGACCCCTAAGGCAGGCCCCTGGACCCTACCCATTTTCTGTCGGTTGAGATGCGACACTGGCCCCCCCAATATGAAAATCCTAGCTACGCCACTGCATGCCAGGGTCAAAGGTCATGGGGCGGCCCACAGCTTATATTCTTTGAATATAGCGAGCGCGAAAGCCGAGAAACGCGAAATTCTAGTTCAAACTGATGTTTTTGTCGAGAAGAAATGAATATCATCTGAAATTGCATTTGTGAATTTCTTTGCTATAATGTGTTATGGTATACGTCGGTGTCAATCTCTCCGCATTGTATGGCTAAAATCGGCCAAACAGAATTTTTAGGTCTCTCCGCAAAATCGACATAGCTTCTGAACCCAAAGTCCGAAAGACACCAAATAAAAATCTTCTGATAGCCTGTTTATCCCTCTAAACAACCAAAGCAAACATTTAAGCAAAAATAACGTTTAACCTTTGAAGAAAAAATCTTTCCTGAATGTAGGGTTTTTATTGACTCACACTGTATGCACCAAAACACTGAATGATTAGATTTTTAAGGTAGGATTATTGGCTACAGCAGAGGTTTTGTTGAAAATGGCTACAGCCCAGAATGGACATATTGAGAACTAATTACCCCATTACCCTTCCAAGTTCAGAACTCTCTACCCCCTTCTCTACATTTCCCTTTGGGAGTGCGTGTGAAGGATGATTGCACTCAAAAAAAACTTAAAATGAAATTAGATCACTGGTTATACTGCAGCTATATTGAAATGTCTAAGCATAAGGGTTTTTGATGCAAAATGGTTGCAGTGATTCGGGTACGATACCACACCCGAAAAAATTAATTGAGCACCCGGATACATTAAAATACCTGAAAAATCCCCAGCCCTACTTAAGGGTGCTTGTCAGCAATATGCTCCCCATATTTGATTTGCTATCAACATTTCCCCACATCTTTGCATGGTACTTCTTTAAAAACCAGGTGATAACTACATCTTTATCTATTTGCAGTTATTTTGCAAGGTCTAATGTAGATCTTTATGGTTTTAGTCCGGTGCTCGAACCAAGGACTTTTCGCAAGCGTCCAAACAAATTGTTTTGATGGTTTATAGGCAACATTGACGCTGCTGATTCCAAATCTGGATGATGCCAATTTGGCATCATTGAGCATTGTAGGAAGGGAAGGGGGGGTATTAACAGGGGTAAAATTGTAACATGTGTCTTGTGGATTTGAAATATGTATAGAATTGTTTATCTTGTCCTAAGGTTTAAAAAAAGGTATAGTTTCCTTACCTGCAACTTTTGTGTTACACTCCAGAACAAAATTTTTCAAGGTCATCAGGGATTATATTACAACGATCCGCATGGTTTCAAATAGGTTTCACAATTGTTCGTATGGGAAGGTTAAACGAAAAATAAAAATTTACCTCATGCTCAATCTACAGAGACTAAAATGATTAACCCCCAGAGACCCTGTGGACTCTCTCATTATTTCCCCCTTATTATGACCACAAAATGTCCAACAAAGTGTTGTAACCTATAGTTGACATTAATATCCAAACAGAATGAAGAATTGAGCCCATTTTGAAAAGCATCTGTTGCCTCATAAATGTGCTTTACCCCAGGATGACCTTGAACTTTTAGACCTTGATGGTTAAAAGTAAATGCCTAGATATAGCAAAACTATACCTTTTTTTTAATCATAGGGACATGGGAACATGTCTATACACCTTTTTAACCCATTATGATCAGCATTTACAAATTTTACCCCTGTTAATTTACCCCCGACACTATCCTCAAAATGCTCAAGGATGCCAAAGGGGCATATCCAGTTTAGATTAAGTAGGCAATCTTGCTAGGAAAACAATCAAAATATTTTGTGTGGGCTCTTGCGCAAGGTCACATGCAAGGTTATTTGGGCAGCACCAGACATTTTCAAGCGCATTCAGTTCTGATTTGCATGTGATGGTAAGCATACAAGGGAATGAACCTAGCTAAGTATTGCACCATCCCTAAAAAGGATCTCAATTCACTTGCAGAGGTTGGCTGTGGGGCATTTTTCAGGTATTCTACTTTCTGAGGATCTGGAGACAAATCTTTCATTTGTTGAAAATGTGTCCAGAAAATTTGACCTTGTCTGTGCAAAACTACATTCTGTCAGTCTGTTGAAGGTTGAACCACATTGCTGCAATCTATTCAGTACGGCTTTCAGTATATTATTGGCTTTTCCACTCGTAGACCATACACAATGATGTCGTCTGAGGTATTCATGCATCCACGTCAACCTGCAAGCATGATATCCCGATGCTAAGTCAAGTGTGCTGAACACCGGTTTCTCCATTTTAGGTTAGATATATATTCTCAAATGTTTGGAAAGGATGTTTCTCTATTTATCCCACTCACCATTTGAATTTCCTTCTTTTCTCTTATCGAATTGAAATTAACCGTCAATTATACTGTAAACAACGACAAGTGGTCAAAAGTATGGTCGTGAAGGCTAAAACTGGCTATTATTATGCTACTGTGATGATGCTATGGCCGATCAAAAGAGTTCTTTTTTGTGTGGTTAACAATCTGTTTGCAAAAAGTGTAGTGGCAGTTCTTCCTAATTGTACTTCTGACCAAGGATCTTGCAAACAGGTTTGCTGAGTATTTTGTAGGTAAAATTGCTTTACAAAATAAGTAACAGTTTTGATGGTAATTGGTTGTGTTGAATGATAATTGTACTTGCTTTCTGATCTCGCTATCTCATCTCACTGAGTTTTTGAGCCAGCCACAGAGGAGGAAGTTATGAAAATACTCCATGGACTGCACCAACAAAGTCCTGTGAGTTAGACCCATTACCAACATGGTAATAAAAAAATGTGCTCATGAAAATGTTCCATGTAGACAAATTATTAAAAGGTCTCTATTACAGGTACCTTTCCAAATGACATAAAGCTTGATTATATTAGGCCTCTACTCAAGAAAGTATGGTAGATAAGGAGGATCTCAAGAACTTCGTCTGTTGCAAAATTTGAAGTTTTGGGAAAGATGATTGAGCGCATCGTGTCCTCTCGCCTTTGTCTGTCATTAGCTATGAATGATTACGGATCCTTCCAATCTGCCTATAGAGCCAACCATGCATCGAAACGCACTACTAGTGTTCAAAATGATTATCATACGTGCTATATGGACAGTGGCCAAAATTAATGCACTTATTTTACTCATCTCAGTGCTGCATTTGATACGGTCGGACCATAACATCCTTATACACAGACTTGAACAACATCGCATAGAGGTGCAGCACGAGTCGGTGAATCATACCTACAAAATAGATCCAGGTTGTGGTGTGGAATTCCTGTCAGAAGCAGCTGTCCTTGACTACTCTGTTCCTCAAGGATCGGTGCTTGGACCACATGGTTTTGTCATCTAACCTCCACCAGTCAGAAAATTATAACCAGTTATGGACTTCAATACCACATTTATGCGATTGAAACGCAAAAATCTCATTATTTGATGCATCACAGGAGGCCGCGCATGATTCTATTCATCAAATGGAGGCATTGCCATGAGGACATTCTGCAATGGATGAGAAACACTACCTCAAACCTGACGATGACAAGACAGAATTCATTTTAATTAGACTCAAAACCAGAAATCAACAAAATCACAGACTTGCTATACGATTGGTAACTCATCTATTGCCCCAGTCAATCAGGTTCGTGACCTTGGTGTATCATAGATGCTTCAATGACTATGAATTACACATATCCTCTATAACTAAAGCAGCCTCCTTTCAAAATTAGAAATTGGGCAAAATACGTAAATTTCTCGGTAACCAGGCTACGGAACAATTGGTCACGCTTTTGTAACTCTCGTCTAACTGGGAACTCTTTAACTTGTTGGCGAATCTCAAAGGAACAGATCCATCGTCTCCAACTGAAACAGAATATGCTGCCGTCTTGTTCCCACGCCACAATAGTATTCAGCCCATATAACTCCTATCTTATATGAAGTTTACAGGGGTGCCTGTTCACTTAGCATTCAATGACAACTTCCCTTCCTCACATATCGTGCCATGAATGTGAAGCACCTCATATACCACGGAACTTGTCATGCCATACAACCCATCCGCATCTGGTTTGCGCTCAGCTCGAGAAAAAACCTTTGGTTGAGCCAAAGTAAGTCATATAGGTTCATGGGGTGATAGATCATTCAGGTGGCTGCTCCTCGCTGGAATTCACTCCCTAATCACATCGTTCATGTTCATCATTCGAGATTCAAAGGCTGTGCTTCAAAACCCATCGTATGAACATTGCTTATGATTATGATCATGTTTAATTGTTTGAATTTGTATTTTGAATTGTTCTTTTGTATACTGATATGAAACTGTCTCATTCCGCTTTGCGTTGTTGAGATCCCATGCACAAATGAGCGCTTTAGAGAGGATTGTGTGCGCTTTAAATGTTCATTTTATTAATTATTATATTATTCAGCGTTCTCAGAAAGTCATGACGATTTGTCATGGAATTATTATTTCCAGTCATGAAAATATCAAGAAGGTGTTATCTCTGTACTGTACAACGTGATGGATGTATAAAAGCGGTCAGTTATAGAGCGAATAGTTTGTCCAGTATGGTCTTCACACAAACCCGCACAATCAAATTAAGGACCAAATGGCAAAAGGCCACATAGTAACTTGAATTGTCTAGTATTTATGAGTACTGCCCGAGTTTTGTATATTCTGTCGTTTTTGTCTACGTTTGGATCATTTCATCTACGCAATGAGGCAAGACCGATGAAAGAAATCTACTCTAGCAAAAGAATGAACCATGCGTGGGAAAAAACAGGGGTCTGTGTGGCAGTGTTATATCTTTGATCGCCAATAATGCTCATACCTGTCCATGTGTACTAGCAATTTCCATGGTTCCACGAAGTCAAAAAATGCTTTCATCTAATGTAATGGTTTTTTAATACTGGTTTTAAACAGAATGACTAACTTTTAATGTTTATGCCATATTGCAATAGAATGTTTGTCAAATGAAGGGGCAAATTATACTTTGAAGTTTTCATGAAGTTCTAAGTGAGAGTTCATTAACGTTGCATGTGATGTGAAACATGGCATTCTCCATTTAAACACTACAAAATGATTGCTGAGGATAGCACATTGCATGGTCATGTTTTAAATACTAATTTAGCGTATTCAAGGTATACATATTCTGAAAAGAGAAATTTGATGAGGAATCTAAGCAAATCCAACTCACTTTGTGTGGAGGAAGGACAAAAATGTTTTAGTTATAAATACCATTAATTGGGGGGGATGAAATGAAACTGTTTGTGGGGGGGAACACCTTATATACAAAAATCCAAAATAGTTTTTCTTGTCGCATAAAAGTATACACTGTTGTCAGTTCTATTAGAAGTGTTTAACATCAAATTTTGTATTTTTTTTATTTTTTTTATTTTTAAACATGTTTTGCATTGTTTTAGTGGAAATTGTATGTTCCACCCTGTATATTTGCCCAGGCTACCCTATATAGTAAAATGAAATTTATGCAGTTAGTCCGTTAGCTCCCAAAGATTATTGTGCTGGGTTAAAGCGAATCTGTTCAGATATTAAGGTTGAAATGCCAATGGTGACAAATTCTTAAAATGGCTGTGTAACGCAAAAGACGCCCTAGTCCAAAAACAGACAGTTAAAAGTATGTAATTTAAATGTACTTTCTAAATAGCATCCAAACCTGGAGATTGGAACAAAATAAAAAGTACATTAAAGTACAAATAAGAAGCAAACGTGAAAAAAATTAAAGGCTTCATTGCTTGCTGAGTTGAGACAGCTGAAAAAGAACAGGCTTTCAGAAAATAGAGGTTCTTTTGAGAGTGTAGGGATATCTTACATGTGTACAGAGTGACTTAAATAATTATTATGAAACATGCTAATGTACAGTTCAATTCTACTGTTAATTAGTGATTCCTTTGCTTAAACTTGATGTACCATGAATGGTCCCAACTCATGACAACAATCTGAGAACCTTTCCTTTCATTATTTTGACCATTTACAGTTCATTTGACAAATTATTAGTGTGGGCTATAATTTACAGCGGTCTATTGGACAAACCATCTTATAGCTAATCTTTTTACTCATTAGTGAAAAAATGTGGAAAGTTCTGGCCATTACTTTTCGTTTCTCATTGCTGCAATGTCTGAGATTGAGTGTACATAAAAAAATATCATGCTAAACTAAATAGTAACTAAAAATGAAGTTTTCATAATTTTTCTCAGCAAAACTTGGATTTTACCATAGGGTTTCTATGGTTCCATATCCCAAAATCCGCACCCTGGCAGAGTAATTAATCAATTATTCTTGATTAACAGCAGTTTTGGATGCAACGATGACTTTTTCTGAAAGGAAAAAATAAATAGAAATACAAGTTCTATTTGCAATCTTACAAGATAACTGCCTGCATCTAGATTGTTGGATGTAGATTGAGTAAAATTAAGGGTACTGGTTTAGGTGTTCTACTGATTTTATTGAATTATGTGCTTTACCAAGGAAGGGAAAAGCAGTACCCAAAACAACATCTTGCAAAGTTAGTTTCCTAATTACTGGTATGGTTTACACATAGGCGTGCATTGCCTAAGGTTTTTGAGTTCTGTCTGTTTCTTCTTCTTTCTATGTCCATTTTAAAATATGTTCTCCAGTACATATACAGGGTGTGAATTGAGGCCAAATTGTTGCTTGTAGAAGATATAATGTGGTAGTCAGTTTTGGGAAAGTTTGAAAACTATTGATTGTTACTTTTTAGTAAATGGATATATAACCTAATTTTACCAAAAATGCTAAAACAACTCGTTTATTTAGATGTTGAAGCAGTTACGGGACGATTCACTTTATTTTGGTGCCCCTTGATAGTACATAATAACTCAAAGTTATTTTAAGGATATTCCTTACATAACAACGTACATATAATTCAGTTAAAAGTCAGGAAATAGCAATATTTTAAATGGTTGCATTGGTACCGGTACTACTTAGAGCTTTGAATGGGTTATTAATAAAGTAGAAAAATAGTTGAAGACAGAACTTTGAAGTATTTCCACCATATTATGCTCTGCACATGCTTGTGAACATGTAGTAAATATTCTGAATCGAGTACCGGTCATCAGAGCAATTACTGTTGCCATGGAAAATGCCGCCAAGATGCAGTGAAAACGGTGATTTTTAGCATGGTTGTGAAAGAGTTACGGTACGATTTAACTTATTTTTCGTGATCCTTTCCGTGATGGCACGGATGGGCTCAAAACTTATTTTGCGTGTTTGGTACGATAAACAAAGTACAAACTAAAGTCAAGAACTAGCACTATTTTAATGGTTCCCATGGTAACCCAGTGCCACTTAGATGCTGTGAGTAGAGAAAATAAGTTGTCCCATATAACTATAGTTTTGAACACATGGGTGACATTAGTTAAACATTCGAATACTAGTGTTGGCACCGGCACAAAACAAATTATTACCATACCAAAACACCCATATATTTGGGTTTTGACCACTTTAAGTGACCGAAGGGTTTTCCCTCCCAAGAGGCGTCCATAGATGACCAAGAAAACCCTCATTCCTGTGAAGGGTCATAAGTCAACGCCAAATCAGCAATAAAAAGTGACTTTTATTCATCTGGGTTGATGGCGTAAATTTTTGCAAACACCACAAAAAACTAATGAGCCTTGAATAAGCCCTGTATTACATAATATTTAACCCAAAACTTGTCCTGTATATACGTAGAGGCGCAGTAGGCCCAGTTATATAGGAATATTCCACAACATTCATGGCCATGGCAGGCTCAACTCCGCATAGACATACAATAGTAAAGTTCAAGATTTAAGTCACATTCTCGAAAAGTTTGTAGCTTTCATTAAGGATTTGCGCTTTATTTTTATTTGCTACTGTCACTGAATACTATGGTCCTGTCGCGGGTTGAGAGACAAAATTCTGAGGCGTCTTTGACAAAGACTACCAACGTTTGGGGGAAGAAAGTTTGCAAGGTTTTTTTTGTACCTTCAATGATGCCTGAGCAAGATTTTGGGTCAAAACCTTGGGAAATGTGTGGGAACTCCTTAGAGGGCGAGATATTTCAAAATGGCTGCAAAATTCCTTGAGAATGGCATATTAAGCCAAAAAACACACTATCGAAGGGTCAAAATGATTTTTGGCACTTTTTAAACTAAGTGGACAAGTCTTCTTACCACTTTCCCGAAGGATTTTTGCAAACAAGGGCAAAGCACTCACACAAACAATTTAGCAATTAAATTAGAATTCCACAAAGACACCTTACAATTAAAGGCAAAAAGATTTTCAAGTCAGAAAAAAGAACAAAATTTACAGGCTCAGTTGCCACAAAAGCTATTCGGTATGTGCAATGAAAAAGTTGTATATGCAAGTTTAAAAGGTCCAATCTACATGTTACCGAAACACAAAGTATAAATGTTTAATTGTCATATTTCTGGTATGCAATGTTTATCGTGTTGTAACTTTCCAATTGGATTGTACAGTGGCATGATGGAGAGATATGGACAAAGTCAAGTGATAACTATCAGCATTTAAAGGGTTCTTTTGTGAAAATGGCTTTCATTAAATAACGGACGGGTGGGTAGTGGGGTGTTTAGTTTTTAAAGGGCAATTCTGTCATTTTGATAGGTTGTCGGTTTCTGTATCTCATGTCCAAACGCTTAGGCCAATTTAAGCCAACCAAACCTGATAAGACGAAACGCTGGCCTAAGGGGTTCAAATTGTGGTGTATGTTGTTTGTAATCAATTGTGGTGAGGGTCACACGGTATTTGAATCTATCCATTTGTTTTCCCGCCGCAAAATCCAAATGCTCCGATCACCAAATTTGCCAGTATAAGCCAACGGTCCCAAGGGCCTCATATGAGGTGTCACAGATTGGGGTCAAAGGTTTGTAGTGGCTGATTAAAGGGAGCATTCTGTCATTGCTGTTACCGTTTTGGAATTTATCTCCTGTCCAAACTTTGGGCCCTGCAGAGCCAAACTTGATCAGAAGAACACTGGCACAAGAGTTCATATGTTGTGTATTCTACGTGAAAGGTCATGTTGCTTAATCATTTTAATTGGGGTCAAAGGGCATGTGGTCAATTAAAGAGGCATTGTTGATTGGAAATGAGCTAAAGTTGTCAAATCGTGGTAGAATGACGAACTTGTTGGTTGTGGTCAATTATTCAGTGCCGATTTTTTTAAGGAATGCAAGGTCATGCCAGGTCATTAAGGTCATATCACTAATAAACATCCAATCTCGAAACTTTGAAAGTCATTTCATGGTTGTAGGTCATCTAAGTCAAATCACTGCACATGGTGGTATGGTCCTGGAACCCTAGTGGGTGTAATCAACATTTGCTACAACATTTTAAGGTCATTTCAAGTCATATTGGGTCATCCAAGGTCCAAATCAAGGGTCCAACCGGAAAATCTGGATCGACATGAAATTCA
>JAMKCH010013908.1:0-41145 GCA_023653785.1 Ophioderma brevispina | reverse complement strand
TGTTTTGAATGTTGCACGAATCCACACGAGCGGTGACCGCTCTTGTTTTTGTGTCACCTGCCATGGCAGGAAGACACATAGGGAGCACTTTGTCTGTTCTTGTTTTCTGTTGATGTAGTCTGTTGTTATGAAAAAGGGTTGACATTTGCCTGTAACATCTGTATTCTTCCAGTGGAGGGCTGCCAAGAAATCCCAATTTCAGACATTGCCATTGGTTTAACACGTAAAAGCGAAATCTTGACGAAAAATTCTGAATTTTTTATATGTTGTCAATATTTTCTTATTCCAAAACCATTGGAGTTGAAGAATCAACTCCACTGTAAGGGTTATTTCTGATTTTTTTGTATTATGTAATAACGATGAAGGACGAGGTCATTCTCCATGACCGACCCACATCAAAGCACCCAAATTGGTTTGTGGTTTGCACTCCGTATTGCTGTAATTTCTTTTGATATTTTTTGGTGAATTGCTATAATGAATGAGGCTTGGCCGCCACCGCTTGTATAACTTCAGTGGATTAAAACCAAACTTGAGACATAGGTGCAATGTGGAATCATTTGTTGATGAGGTCAAAGGTCACATACCAAGGCCAAAGGTCATGACAGGTTGTACAATAAGCTAAAAATGTTAAATTGACCTGAATTTAAAAGTTTAAAGGTGCATTTCGTGATTCCAGCACCTTCTCTTTTATTCATTATTCACTAGATATCCTTGAGAAAAGCTTATTCACAACTTTTTAGTTGATCCCGACTTTGCGGTTTTGTGTTTCAAATGCTCATTTCCCATGATCCCATACGCCACTGTGCTATAATTTCTGTCCATTTGCGGACAGAAAATACAAAATTTGCAAATTTCTTACATGCTTTAAATACATTGATGCAAGGGGTCTTATGTGGGGTCACAGATGAGGTCAAAGGTCATTCAGAGGTCACTTAGAGTCATCTTGTGTATGTGGTGTATACTTTGGTTAAAATGTTGTCTAGCATTTTAGTGCAGTCATGGATCAAGTTCGTACTTGGCATGCAAATACATTGACACTTATTCTTCAACCTCATAATCGGAAAACCTATTTGGGACCACTGTCCCTATTTTTTTGTCTGGATTACCATTTTCTTTTGGTTTTGCTCTTTTTTGATTCCTCATTTTGCTTACTAGGGTGGCACTGGCGGTACCTCGGTAGTTCCTGTTGTGGGGTTTGTTGGGGAAATTGACGCTAAAAAGTTGTGTTTAAACCGAAATGAGGTAAGCAGTGTCGTGACCAAGTTAAGAATTAACTGCTTGGTTGTCCCGATTTACCCATGCGATATTTGGGAAGCTGGTCCCGGCTGCGATGGTTATCTCAATGTATGTTTGCTGATAAGGGAAAGCGCTGATCCCGATCTGCTGCATCCCTTAAAATGATGCTAAATGGTTTATTGTATGGTTGGGCCACAGTGATCAGCGGCCATTTGTGAAAGCGCTTAGAGGTCAATAGCATAAGGCGCTATATAAATCTCTGCTATTATTATTATTATTATACTAGTCGGGAACAGAATAAGTAATTTGACAATCGATGCAGCTTCTAACAAATGTCTGCTGTGAGGAAGTGTACCTACATGAGCTGTTTTGTCCATGGTTGAAAAACAGGACTTAAATATATAGGGCCATTAGTCATAAGTGTGAAGTTGGCAGCAGCAGATTTAAGGTAAAGGGCCCTGTCAGCAGTGGCAGATTTAAGGAAAAGGGCCCTGTCAGCAGCTTAAGGTGGGGCCCCTTTAGTGTTGCGAAGAGCAATGCAATGTCCCACTTTAGTGCGACTAGGGGGTGTCTGAGGGGCCCTGAGAGCAATATTTTAGGGGGGCCCTGTCAGCAGCTGCTGACACTGCTGACTCTTAAATCCGCCACTGCCTGTCAGCAGCTTAAGGTGGGGCCCTTTAGCATTGCGAAGTGATGTAATGTTGCACTTTAGTGCTACTATGGGGTTCCTGAGGGGGGCCCTGAGAGCAATATTTGAGGGGGCCCTGTCAGCAGCTGCTCACCAGGCTGACACTGCTGACTCTTAAATCCGCCACTGGAAGTTGGTGTTAATTGCTTTATGATGGTTCATGTTCATTTGGTTTGCTAATGTATTGAAACAAGGGCCTGTGTTGGGGGGACATGTGGAGATCAAAGGTCATTCAGGAATTAAAGGCACTATCAGTGATTTGCTAAATCGGAAAAACGAAAAAAGTCAAAAATCTGTTTTTTGTATGTCTGTAACAAGTATGCGTGTGTCCTAACATGCCCTGCAAATGATAGGACCAGAAGCAGCCTATAATAAGGACAGAATCGGATGTTTTAGTCATTACTGTCCGTACTGACACTTACTACAACACGTAATTGAATAGGGGTTCATATCTTGTAACACTACCGTTTTCTTCCTTTTCTGTCAATTCTTCAGTTGGAGAATGTTAACTTATGGGAATTCTACAGACTTCTTTCACTTTTAAGCTATTACTGCAAATTTCCATTATTTTGGCTCTTTCAGGAAAGTCACTGATAGTGTCTTTAAGATCATTTTGTTTAGTGCAGCTCCATAATGGTTTTGTCAATAATACTCGTTTAGTGCAACAAATCCATTTTGATTTTGTCAATTACTCAGACCACATGCCTTATATATAATCCAGGGCCGTACGTAGGATTTATTTTGGGGGTGTGGGACTTCGAAAAAGTGAACCTTTTTTTCAAAAAAGTGGACCTTTTAGTTGGTAAAGGTGGACCTTACTCCTCTAAAATGGTCCTTTTTTGGACTTCTTGAACATTTCATCACCAAAAAGTGGACTTTCTTGTCAATATTTCTCTAATTTTTGACCTTTTTATCAAAAAATTCGACAAAAAGTGGACCTTTTGCCTCTTTTTTTGAATTTGGGGGGTGCGACTGCACCCCCCTGCTTACGGGCCTGATATAATCAGTTACTATTTGGGACTGTGTCCCTATTTTATAGGAATAGGGATCTATTTGGAACATCACTTAGGTTACACCTTTTGGTAAAAAATGGAGTTAACTCCTACTAAAATGTTTATCTGGTATTCCAAATATGGTTTAAATATACCTTGAAAGTATTTAGTATGTTAGGGGTACATCTACATCACTTTTACATTACAGTTTTAAAATATTGTAACTTTCTTTCTCTTTCAGGTGGAATGTGCCTTCACAATCCCATTGCATAAACTTCTAGATCCTACCAACCAAAGACACACACGTTTCTTCCCTAAATTACCATCAGACCAAAGTCAGCACCATGGTGTGCCGTATACAATGCCAGTATTCCTAGGTGGACCTTACAGATTATGGGGACTTAGTGCAGTAGTATTGGATGCAATCTTATGGGCCTGGCTTCCAAAATATTACACCTCGTTGGCAATTAAACTGAACTTATTTGGTCAGGTGACAGTAAAAACAGAAATAAATGCACAAAAATGCAAATTTAAGAAGGTATGTGCATAGCCTTCTGAGAGAGCCATTTTTGTGTCGCCTGCCTTAAGGCAGGAAGACACATAGGGATCACTTTGTCCACTGTTGTCTGTTGTTGATGTCTGTTGATGTTGTTGTGAAAAGGGTTAACATTTGCCCGTAATATCCGCATACTTGATGGATTTAAACCAAACTTGAGTCATAGATGCAACATGGGATCCTGCATTTGCTGATGAGGTCAAAGGTCCCATACCAAAGTCAAAGGTTATGTGAGGTCAAGTTGTAAGATAGGTTGAAAATGTAAAATTGACCTCAATTGAAAAGTTCAATTGGAACCAAACTTTAGTTATAGGTGCAACATTGGATCCCTCATTTGTTGATGCGGTCAAAGGTCACTTGCCAAGGTCAAAGGTCATATGAGACCTATCATACAACTGCGACGACACATGCGGTCCAAGGACCGATGTATTTTTATTTAGGGATAAAAACCAAGTGGTGTGATACACAAAATTTGTTCAAAATAGTTCTATAAATGGGTCATTGGGTAACAGCAAAATAAAAAAGCTGGGATCTTTGGGTGAGAGGGCTAGGCAGATGAGCATCAAGTGTTGATGTGGTTGCACTTCCAGTCGCCCTGTCACTCCCCAAACTTTCAATTAGGCTTATATCAACCAGTCCTGTCACAGTTTGCTTTCACATAGATACCTCTGTGTGACAGAATAAAGCCAAATACTATGATGCAGCTTATTCCATATTGAATCCTCGCAAATGCTGACATGCCCCGGGGGGGCACTTGTATTCAAAGGTGGATATGATGCGTAAACGAGAAAACGCGTCTCTTTTTCCCAACAGGCGATGTACGCGATTGATTTGCAAAAACAGCAAAATATGGAAAAAGGGTATGTTTTTTCTTAACCCTGAAATTGCCATGTATGTGGGCCGGTATGCAATACTCAAATTAAGCAGAGATCAAAATATTGTAATGTAAAGCAAGATAATAACAGGTATATTAACGACACAATCAGTCAAAAATACTAGTATTAAGGGTATGTTTTTGTGTCGCCTGCCTTAAGGCAGGAAGACGCATATGGATCACTTTGTCCCCTGTAGTCTGTTGTTGTTGATGTCTGCATGTTGATGTCTGTTGTGAAAAGGGTTAACATTTGCCTGTAATATCTACATACTTTGATGGATTTAAACCAAATTTCAGTCGTAGATGCAACATGGGATCCTGCATTTGCTGATGAGGTCAAAGGTCACATACCAAGGTCAAAGGTCATGTGAGGTCAAGTTGTAAGATAGGTTGAAAATGTAAAATTGACCTCAATTGAAAAGTTGAAGTTTCAATTGAATGATAGGTGCAACATTGGGCCCCTCATTTGTTAATGAGGTCAAAGGTCACTTGCCAAGGTCAAATGAGCCCTATCATTAGGGTGCATTTTGAATACAAGGCCCCCCCCCCCCCCCCCAAAAAAAAAAAAAAAAAAAAAAAAAAAAAAAAAAAAAAAAAAAAAAAAAAAGCTTTGGGGTACCCTTGCTTGAATAAACAGTGTTTCCCACAATTTTTCAAATTTTAACAGAATAAAGGTACCTTATTTAGAAAATTCACATAATTCTGAAAAGAGGTGTTACAGGAAACTCCGTAGGCCCGAGTAGTATTACAATTTTTTTTTTTCATCCGCCCAGGATTACGATATCTCTGCCAGGGAGTCTCAACAAAATAATATTGACAATGGTTCTCATTTCCAATTAGTAGATAGAAGGGCAAGTTACTGCAATGCTTCACTCTACTAATTGTATACAATACTTTGTGTGTATTAAGAGTTAGTAACTTTGTATTAACCATAATTATTGCAGTTTGTTTGAATGGAAGGGTAATAAAGTAAAAGGGGGGGGCCATAAAAAGTCCAAAATTTGATTTTGCACTTAAAAACACAAAAGGGGTGTTTCCAATAATTGTTTACACATGAGCATGGATACCTGAAAGTATGGCGGATGATGGGACCAGGCTGCAGCCTGTCACTCATTTTCAGTGAGGCCTCCCCTCCGGGTTACTTTCAAATGTCAAGGCAATGTTATGTTTTGCAACAGAAAAATCTAGTGCTGTTATTTCATCTACATTGTATCAATCATGTACATCAAATGCACACATATTGTTACAATTACTATGGTGTAGCAGCTATGTGCAAAGTCAAGCTGATGCAAATTACAAATCAGTGCATGCATTTATATAGTAATAATGAAGTGTATAGATGTAAGGCCATATAAAAAAAAACAGGAAAACAACATTGTTTTCTCCGAAGGAATCCTAATGCTAAATTCATTTTATTGCATTTTTGACCCACTTTCTGGGCCAAATTTTCCTTTTTCTGAAACAAAGTGAATAAAAACCTATAAAAATAAAATGCGCTAAAAAAAACCCATTTTAAAAGCTATGCGCACGATCTTCAGCACAAACTTGGTTTTTTGCCTAATGTGTGCTTCTGGTTTAATTACATAATACATTGTTTAAGGCATTAAAAAACAGCAAAATATGGAAAAAAGGGTATTTTTTTCATAACTCTGAATTGTGATGTACGGTTAGGGTATCTACATTAATTAATTAAGCAGGGATCAAAATCATCAAAAATATGTAATTGGAACTTCGGAAGTAAAGCAAACAAAGGGTATATTAATGACACAATGCATTGCTTACTTTTTAGGGTAATCAGATAAACCAGATAAAAATACTTGCTTAGAGTATGTTTTAGCTTGCGCCTTGTTTTGTTAGTTGGTGAAAAGATGTTAGTGTGCATTTGAAATCTTGTTCCCGCATCCTATCCACTTTGAATATAAGTCCCCCCCCCCCCCCGGAATTTACACACAAATGTAAAGTCATGTAACACTTGTTGAGCGGTATCCTGTACTTGTTTTTGGATAGATTGCATAGCAAACCTGGTTTATAGGGGAAAGGTACAAAATCCTTTTGCACTGATTCTTGAATGCTATTTCCTGTTAAAATCTAGACAACAAAAGGGGCTTTCGTGATCTACAGCCTCGTCCACGATTTACTCAGAAGAAATTGAGATTTTATAATTATCACCTTACGACAACAATAGGGCAGCAGGATTTGGACAAGATTTTGCAAGCTTGTACAAGCTTGCAATGCAAGCATTTTGCAAGCTTGTGCAAGCATTTTGCAAGCTCAAACAATGCTAATTTATGCGTGCCTATGCTCGTAATTGGTATATTGCAAGCATTGCCCAATCTTGCGCAAGCTTGCAAAAAATGATTTCGTAACGTTGCTGAAGCTTGTGCAAGCATAGCACATGTAGCAAGCTTATGCAAGCTTGCACAAGCTTGTGCATGCTGATAATTGGTATATTGCAAGCTCGTACATGCTTGCAAAAAAGCATGTATACGCTTGCGCAAGCTGATACAAGTAATTGGTAAATTGCAAGCTTGTACATGCATGCAAATATACTTGCTCTGCAACCATGCATGCGTAGCAAAGAGGATATCATCCATGAGCCTCATAGTACTTGATCCAACCTGCAGGACCTGTTTTTTGGGGGGGATATCATTACCCAAATTAAAAGATATAAGGCAAAGCATATATCCATCATGATGTGTCTTAGTCGATTTTGTTTTTTTTTATAACTACAACTTTGTGATCTTTTTGTCCACATTTAATAATCAACTGTAATCCTCTTTAAAACCAAATTGCTCCAAACTTTATACTTACTCTTAAACAAAAACCACTAGGGCAAGCACACTAAATTATATCCCAAAACCCAATCAAAAATCCCAAAATCTCTTTTTTTGTGGGTCGAATTCCCCAAATATTAACCACATAATAAAATTTAACCAAAAAAAAATAAACAAAAAAAAATCGTTTAAATCTCTTTACTGCCAATTTTCTACCATTGATATTTTGTACTCTTAATTAGCACTTTTCAAACCATTTGCATCTTGAATATAAGCATGTATATTTAATTTTTATTTACAGTTGTAATTAACTTATGCTACCAATTCAATTATTACCAAACCATCAGGTAATTCCACTTTTAAAATGAAATTGACAGTTCTGCATACAGTCACAGTTAATTAGCACCTTCAAATGCACATCTTGACTGCAAATAAGAAACCTGCTGGCTGCTATCACAATGCAGAATAACATTGAGAGAACCTAAGCCTACAAAACATGTCTTCCAAATTCTGATCCTTAAGTAATATTGTTTCAAAAGTATTCCCTGTAAATTTACTGAGTGATAATATACTCCATCCCAAATAAACTTCTAAGGTTCTACTAATAATCTATTTCATGGACATCTGGTCAGATTTTCAAGCCACGTGCCCTAGAATATTATTAGATTTTATAAATTTACCACCAACATACCACTTACATTTTTGTCTTCCCTCCAAGAGATGATGAACTTTGACCTCCCACAATGCATTTCAGCAATTCTGTCTGCGCGCATTATGCTTGCAAACCTGCAAGCTAAAAAGTTGTATTGCTCGCTCTGCAAGCTTGAAACTCGCAAAATGCTAGTACGTGCTTGCAGCTGCATGATGCTTGCATGCGTATAAATTTTAAATTGTGCTAGTACAAAAATGCAAGCTCAATGTGTGCAGTGCAAGCAATTGTGACATGTTTGCGCAAGCTTGTGTATTAGTTGCACGCATTTTTGCAAGCATGCACGTGATTGCAATTGTATGCGCCGCAAATCATGCAATCATATGCAATCTTGTGCAATCTGTTTGCACAAGCTTGCACAAGCTTGCGCAAGCTCATTTTCTTGACTGCATTTTCGTAATATCTGACTCAAGTATAGTATGTGCAAACTAATTCACTCAAACATCAAAACACAACATAAGAATCTACTGAAATAGTAACAAGAATTGAACAGCTTTCTACACGATGCAACAGACATTGCAAGGCCCATCAATTTAGACCAAAAGTTATGGGGCTAATGACAGATGCACACTGCAATTCACCCATATCTGCACGGATTCAAATTTGGCCTGCAACAGATCCTTGAACACGGGATGCTGTGAGTGTGGTTTGGGGGATACTCTTGTTACTATAATCTCGGTCGAAATGTGGTTGAACACGACTGCTCTTTTTCCCCGATTATTGCCGTATTTCTCTCTTAAAGAGATATATAGGAAATCATGTCAACTTGGGTTGGGAGGCTTGGAGCATTCTCTATCCATGCCCCCTCCCTATCCCCCCAATCAATGTTGGGTTCTTGTAGGGTGGCAAGAACAACATTTCTGGATTACCATGTCCAGGGGATAAGGGGGGCATTTTGAGTAAGGCCAATAAAAGTGTTCCAATGCTTTTGGCCGAGATTGTAGTCAGGTCAATTTGTGAAATTCAAAGACCTTTTCTTGTAAGTTAAGAATTTACTAACCATTTCAGTGTCCTGGCTTTATGACTATGGTCTATTCTTTACTTTTACTATTATTAATATAAATGTGAGATATACAGTCAGAAAAAAGGTAGATAGAGGAAGAGGTTTTGAAAAATTATTCAAAAAATGTTGTAAGGGCGTGGTTGTTTTTAGATATTTATAATTTTAATATTGATACGTCCCATATACAAAGCTTTTATTTATATTGTGTTCTAATTTCACCAATGTTTGATTTTTCTTATTCGCATAAAGGACCACCGTTATTATAGTATTATAATAGAGAAAAAGTAGGAAGTGGTGCTCATCCACTCACAAGTTAACATGTTTAAAAAGTTGATATAAAAATACAATTTACTGTAGATCCACTTTTCAAAGATTGGACTGTACCAGAGCTATATTTAATAACCACTTCAGTATCACCTATGTACACTTATTCTTACCAGAAAACGTTTTATATAATCGGCTAACTAAGTTTATGGTACATGGTAGGCCAAATTCATTTCATATGAGAAATTCACCCCCCTAAATATAACCACTAATATAACCACTTTTCCCAAATGGTTGTTTAGATGAAATCCCAGAGGCTTTCAAGACCTCACCAATAAAGAAATAACCACTGAAGAAAGTTGTTCAGTAATAAATTAGGGGCAAAACATTGATTTTAATTTTGTGTCAAAATGTGCGAAAAAGACACTTATTTGTTTCTTGTATTTTCTACTTGCATTGCTTTCACTTCCACATGTCTGATTGCCTTTAATTGGTAAAATGAACTATATTTACCATAGTAAGCACAAACATAAAATGTCCATGCCAAAGGTCTCATGCCATTTTATTATTTTGTTTTTAGGGTTATTGTATAATTTAACCATAGGTTCCTACAGTCAAACCACTACATGATGTATATAAAATATTATGGCTCCAATGTCCTACTATACTTTGCAAGCTTTTTTAATTAAGTTAGGCGGTATTGCCTAACTTACTTTGCTCTTACCGTTTCTTTCCTCTTCTTCTTTCTTTCTGACAATTTGCTTATTCTCCAACATACTTGATTGGACTTTAACCGCAATTGGTCACAAGCATGGGTTTGTTGATCGGTTCAAAAGTTATACTTTGTTTGGGGTCAAAGGTCACATAGGAGTCACAGGGGTCAAAGATATTTACTGTGTGTAAAATTTAAAACAAGGTCAAATAGAAAATCTGTTTAGCCCATCTCATAGGACCTGATGAGAGGTCAATAAAAGTCAATCATTACTTCATCACTTGACCCATGGTTTAGGGGTCAAAGGTCAAAATACTTCAAATTACGTTACACTTCAAATCACTACTCCTTCTACAGATTAAGCAACCTGATTGTGTGAGTCATGCATATGAATTAGCTTGAGACCCTTTATAAAAGTTATGGGTCAAGAGGTCAATATGGGGTCATGTGAAGTAACAGGGGTCAAACATATTACTGTGTGTAAAGTTAAAATAGGTCAAATCGGAAATCTGTTAGCCTATCTCATAGGACTTGATGGGAGGTATAAAAGTCAATCATGACTCATCATCTTTGACCCAGGTTTAGGTAAGGTTAGGTCAAAAAATACTGCAACTTATGTACATTCAAATCACGATCCTAAGATCAAGGCAACCTGATGTTGTGGTCATGCCAATTAATTAGCTGAGCCCCTTTACAAAAGTATGGCGTCAAAGGTCAATAATGGGTCATCTGGGGTCCCAGAGGTCAAAAAAGTTACTGTGTTGTTAAAATTTAAAATCAGGTCAACAAGAAAATCTGGTTAGCCATCTTATGGAACTTGAGAGGTCAAAGAAAGTCAATTATGACTTCACTTGACCCATGGTTTAGGGGTCAGGTCAACAATACTCAAAGTTATGTTATTTCAAATCCACCATCTACAGATGTAACATGATCGTTCGTGACTCATGCATTAATTGACGTGAGGAATTTACAAAAGTAATGGATAGAGAGGTCAAGCTGGGGGTCATCTGTGATTATTCCCCGCCTAACTTAACAAAGTGCTATTGCAAAGAGCCACAAGTGAGTTTTACTTTGTTATGTCACTAGGTGTCTTGCATTATTGAAAATCCAGAATCACAGAAAAACAAAAAAACTCTAATAAGATTTTTCATTTTTGTCATGGGCGCTTCCGTTCAGTGCATAAGGGGTGCCTCCTAATTAATGCAAAAAAAACATGATGGATTGAATTTTTTTGCCACAATGCAACGCGCAACTAAAGTTAGACGAATACAAGAATAATAAACCAAATATATTGCAGCATAAAAATCGCCGGGTGAAAAACAAAAATTGGGCTACCTGGAACCCCCCCCCCCATGCAGTTAAGTATTAATAAGACAACACACTTGCTATATACCCTAGCTCAGGATATGTTTTTTACTCGCACATCAAGTGCCTAGTTTAATTTACTGTTTTTGTCATGGTTAGTTCTTGAGCATTCCAAAAACTTATTTCCTGCAGAAAATACAAAAAACTTCTGTGCATTGAGTGTGTTGGTTTCATTTTGTATCAATGTAGTATGTTTATTAAACCCAAGTCAAAGAGACTGAAAATGAATGTGATCCCTACATGGCCCATATTCATTGCCCTTGATCAAGGAATGTTGATGGCCACCGAAATTTTAGTGGAGCGGTTTGGGACTGCATAAATTGTTGACAACCCCTCCCCTCGGTACAAACAAAACGCATCCACTTTATTAAAAAAGATAGTAATAAAGTTAAAAAATGATGGTTGTGGTCAAAAACTTTGGGAGGCAGGCCGTGGTTTGGTTAAAAAAATCACGTTTTGAGCTATAAAATTAAGAAACCAAGATTTATTAATTCCTTAGCAAAACAAATTTAATCATGATGCAATGTCAATCTCTTCACTTATAGACTTTAGTTTTATACAATATAAAAGGGTCTAGAATTTTAGCCCCCACAATAAACCTTTTTCGAAAAAAACATCCTTTTGTAGGTCACCACAATGTGTATTACCCGAACCCTTTATGGCAATGTATTAAAACATATACTTTAAAAAAAGGATACCAATAAAACACGGACAATAATATTTTTAAAAAATTTAAAAAATCAAAATTTCGGCTTAATTTGCAGCCCAAAATGCGTTTTTCGGCCTAGAAATCATCCCTGCCACCAAATATTTCAACCACAACCATCATTTTCTTAAATCTCATATATTTATCCTTCAAATAAAGTTGATTGTGTTTTGTTGTACCGAGGAGGGGAACTCCCACCCAAAGTAAGCCCTTTTTTAAAGCTTGGCCGCTCTGTTACTGATTGGTTAAAGAGGTCAGTCACTGTGGACTCTACTGGGTTGAAATAGAACATGTCTCTAAAAATTTGCATGGTAGTGTATTTCATTGCAACAACCCATCTACATGGAGCAAATCTGTTGCAATTAAGGTGCTCAGGGGAGGTCTGTTGCAAGCTTGTTGCAAGGAATTTGCACCATGTTGAATGGCCTTTAGACTTAAAGGGATTAGCAGCGATTTGCTAATCTGAAACATCGAAAAAATCATCAAAATTCATATTTTTATATTTTTGTTACTGGCATTGATATGCGAACATAACCTGCAAGTGGTTGGCTTGAAATCCGTGTATTAAAGGCAAGGCAGTACTTTTTATCCGATTCTGTAATTTCTATACGTGCGTATCAAAATTCCGACTTGTGATCAAAAAAGCCTTTCTCAGTGAATATCACAAATTTTCAGCGTGATATTGTGCACCATGATCGATACAGTTTGACCTCAAACACAAACATTGTTGATCTTTGTTCATTCTGTACTGGTGTAAACCACAGTCAGCTGTTTAGTGCAGATTTTGAGACGCCGTCGCTGTATGTCTATTTGCGGGAGATGGTATGAGAAATTTCTTCAAATACTTCATTTTTTTTACTATTTGGTGGTTTGTTTCTACATTAAAGCAGTTATATGGAATTGTACACACTTATCCCTGATTTATAAGTTAAAAACATGCGTTTCCACATTTTTTCGATTCTTTCGCATTATCGCTGCTAATCCCTTTAATCATGTTGTTGTCATTATGGTTGTCTTGTTAAGGCCCGAGCCTGGTCACTAGCTGTTTGAAAGTCGCCTTTATTATGACAAAACTAGAATAAAACAAAAATTATCGTCGGCGACACACTTTTGACAACTGATTTGTAATATTTAGTCCACTAACTACATTCTGTGTCAATTTTACGAAATTTAATTGCGGGCAAATTTTTCTTAAAAATCTGGTTTTCCACGTCTTTCTATGGAGAATGAACATATAGAGGGCGCTATAACATACAAATCATAACCTTTGGAGACCTATATGTCGAGATTCCCGCAATGGATTTGTCTGATTTTTGCAGATGATAGCTCTTGCATGTCCCTACTTATACCAGTTGTCAAAATTGTGTCGCCACTGCTTAAAATTGTTCTAAAAATAAAAGCAAGCAACTAAAATAAGGGGTTCCCAAAAGATAAGTTCCCCCCTAAATTCGAGGACATTTTGTTGCATAACTTCACTTAGAACTAGATGTTTAGAAAATTTCAAAAAGTTTTGAAGAGAGGAAACATTTGGCTCTCCCACAAATGTCATTGCCTTTTTAAAAAACACTTTTGGCATCAACAAACACTCCATTTTTCCAAAATTATGTTGTCAGAAAAAGTGGCACTTTACCGTATTCAAAGGTCTAAAGTCAATAAAGTAATCTTTTAAAAAAAAAACAACAAAACAACGGCTTCATTTCCTGCCTTTATATCCATTACGGTCTGAAGTAAATAAGCTTAAAACAGGAATGCATAGGCAAACAAATGAAGAAACAAGACAAATATGCAGACAAACAAACATGAGATGAGATTTGAGTAAGTAACACCACTCGAAATGTGAAGCAGATCGACACATAAAGGAGAACTGGCTCAACGCGGTGAATTATCCAGTGAGCATGGAACCACATTCATCAACAGAACATCAGCAAATTGGTAAACAGCATGTGTAAACACTAAAATGATGTCATCAGTGCAGATGAAGGAAACATTGACTATTGAGTCTCACCCTGAATGACAAAACAATTAAGCTTATTTTGATTTGAAACAGGCATTTCAACATTACCTTTCTTTCATAACAAAGATATGCAAAGAAAAATGAGTATTTAAAGCTTACACCTCATTCTTTGTTTTACTGCATATTTGTCTTGTTTGTTTGTTTGCCCATGCGTCATCAATGTCTTAAGCATATTTACCTCAGATCGCAATGAATATGGAAATGAAATCGTTCTTGTAAATTGTTAATTTCTTACTTTAGACCTTTGAATATGGTAAAGTGCCACTTTTTCTGACAACATTTTTGGAAAAAGGGAGTGTGTGTTGATGCCAAAGGTGTTGTTTGAAAAGCAACAACTTTTGTGGCAGAGCCAAATGTTTCCTCTCCTCAAAACTTTAAAATTTTCCAATCATCCAGTTCAAAGCAAAGTTATTCAACGAAATGTCCTTGAATTTTTTTTTTTTTTGGGGGGGGGACTTATTTTTTGTGAACCCTGTAGTTTCTAATCATGTACTTACACGATACTAGCAAATATATTAATAACATGTTCTGAATCCAACTCTATTTTTGCAGTCTATCATATCAAAATTAATATAGGGTATGTAGAAAAAGCAAAATCTTGGGCGGGGATTCATTTCAGAGATGAGGCATGCAACGCACTGTTTTGAAATTGATCGTGCTCGTATGTCATGCCTAAGAGTTTATGACAAACACTATAGTGACCTAATTGTACAAAAATATGACCCATTTATATATAGTTGGTTCTGAAATTTCAACCCATTTCTATAGTTGGCTTTGATATTTTGCACCATTTTCAAAGTAATCTCGGCAAAATTGGCCCATTTTCATAGTAACTTTAACAAAAATTGGAAAAATCAACCATTTTCATTGTGAGTTTACTGAAAATCAGAAAAATTGACCAATTTTTCATAGTAAATTATGACAAAAAAATTGGACCCATTTATTAGTAGCAATGACCTCAAAAAATGAACCATCAATATAGTAGCATGGGTCACTGAGTATTTTTTTATGAAAAACTTGAGTATTTGGGTGTTAAAATGTTTCTTCAGTGGACAATAGATATTTACATGTCATTTATATTTATCGTCTCTTCTCATGGTGGCCCCACATACCAATTTCTAAATTTGGCAAAGGCTATTAGTTTGACAAGTGACACACTTAAAGGCTGACTCAGAGATTTCCCGAGGAGGGCGCCCTCAATTTTCAAACAAATTGTGTTTTTTGATATACATAATGCTTGCCCATATAATAATCACTGTGTGAAATAACTAAGCTCAAATCAAAGTCTTTCATATAGAAAATCACAACTTTGTTTAAAATTTCCGGATCCGGAATTTTTGTTTTACACGGTATCCTATGACACTGTTATACTGTACATAAATGTGTACTGCATGAAAACGAAAAATCTGATTCATCTCTAACTTTGGAATTAAGCATTTTAAGTTAGTATCTTTAGTTCTAGTTGACTATTTACTACACAAATATATATTTTGAAATCTCTGAGTCAGCCTTTAAGGAGTGATTTTTTTGCCTCAGAAGCCAAATTTTCAGCCAACTTTATTTAAGCTCCCAAGCCTGCAATTTCTCAAAATTTCAGTTCCCAAGACCATACCTTCAGGGACAACATCAGTTCACAAGCCTGCAAGTTCAAAAACTGGGGCTGCACATGCCTACCTAAGAGTTGAGCACCCCCCCCCCACACACACACACACCGGCCCAAATTGTCACAACATTGCTTGTTTGTATGTTTGCAGGTAAATTAAATGATACATTTTATGGAGTTTGCATGTTGATACAAATGTTCTATTTTACTTGCACAAATCAGCAGAAACACAAAAGTGACTTAAAGGTCCATGGCCTGTTCGCTAATAGCCTTGTCCAGAACCCCAGATTTTACCGGAAGTGGTCGAAATTTTGGTATCAGAAGAAAGCTACTATTTTTCTCATTTACCCTGTGAAATCTTAGGGCTAAATGATGTTTGGTTTGGGAGCGAAAGTGTACTCCATTTTGGTCGACCAATATTAGTTTTACACAGTACTCTATGGGGCTCACAAAATCACGTTTCTAGCTGTCACATCAAAACGGTTTGAAATATCGGCGCGAAACTTTACAGATGGGGCTTTTAGGTGAAGTCCATTCTATCAAGATGAAAACTTTATATACTTAAATCGGGCCATCCCCCTTTAATATTGAAGAAAAGCAATTTCATTCTCAGGTATATTGTAGTTTTTAAATAGATCACAGGTAGATAAGTTATAAAATTTTAGTGCCCAAACTGCTTGGTTGTCCTTCACTTTACTGTAGGTACAATGGGTTCGGTCAGTCGGAGGTGGGGGGTGGGGGGGTTGTGTGCCAAGGATTAGTGCCATTTTGTGACCTTGTGTCACTATATGACCCTGATGAATCAAGCACACTTAATGGAATAAATGTAATGTCCCAGAGATGTAAAACTTCAGAAATTTGGCCATAATAAAAAAAATCCAGAAATATATATATTTTTTTTACATTTATGAACTTGGGTGATGATATTTCAGCATAAAATGCATACCTACATTTTTTGTAATAAACCCATTTAACTCTTTCTGTTGCCTTTTGTGTAGACGATTCGTGCATAAAAGTTTAGCACTGTGCGCAAGCATTTGGCCGCTGGGGCAAAGACCGGATCAAATTTTCAGGAAATTAATGATAATGCCGCACTACATCCCTGATGTCCATTAATGCACTTTATTCCATAAAGTCTTCTGCATTCATCATGGTAACTACATTCTGTACTATAAATTGGTTAAGAAATCTCCCACCATTTCTTATGTTTGCATAACTTATCAAAGGTTAGTTTTGGACTATAAACAGAATCTGAAAATTACAAATTAATTAACCTCTTCTGTCAGTTTTGTTTGGTTGCAAAGTGGAGGGCAATCAAGCTTTGGGCCATGTGTATAGTTTTGTATCTGCTAGCAGATCCAGGGGGGCCGGCCAAGATAGCGTCGTTTTTGCCGTTCCCATAGGTTTAGCACGTAATCACGAAAACTTGACAAATATTCTAAAGTCGATAATATGTTTAATATCAATATTTTTCTACTCAAAATCCGTTGGAGTTGAAGAATCAACTCCAGTGTAAGTATTTATTTTGTATGAATAACGGTACAAACGGGATCCATTTTGAACGAGGCTTGTTTGACCTCATGTTCAATCGCAGGGTAACCGCTATTTATAGCTGCGGACCATGTACCAGGCCGGTACCAGTAGCCTATGCACCACAGTGGAATGATTAGGTGAACCTGCATGTAGCAATCGTCTTAAAAAAACGATGTGATGATAGTTTTGCAGCCACAATTATGCACCGACGACTAAAGCAAGGCAATTTAGATCGGTCGACAGCTCCGCTACAGGAATTCCCACTGGCCACCCACTGATCTATTTATAAACCTTATAAACTCGCACAGTGACTTCAACTGTTCAGGCTCGTCCAATAACTCGTTCGGCGTTTTGCGCTGTGAAGGAAGCTTGGCCGCCACTGCCTGAGCAGATGTGCACAGATATTAATTATTGTGGATTGTGTGTGACGGCTGTCCGTGGTATGTGGTAAAAGATGACACTGCAGTGAATTGCAACTTGTTCTCTGGCATAACCGTATTCAAGTTGACAATTAAACCCATTATTTTGTTTCAGAATATTACATCCTATTTCTTTGTACACACTTGAAATAGCCAGTAAAAAGTGAATTGGCTCATGTCACAGCTAGGAAAGTAATAATTGTGCTGGCCATTTAAAAATTAAAGGTGCAACTGCAACGAAAAGATTTCACATAACAGGCGTTTTTAAAAATGTTGAAAATTCTGATTTTTGCGCTAATTACAAATTTATCCCGTCTGAAAAGGATTAAGCAGAGAATTATTCCTTTGGTACAACAATTGTGAAATTTTTAAGTATATAGGAGCAAAATAGGAAATTCATCCTTAAACATTAAAAATCACCTTTTGTGTGACATTTCTGTAGCCAAATAAAAAGGTTGTTTGGTAATGTGGGTCAATTTTTGGCACAAACCAAAATTTTCATAGCTTGTGGATACCTTGGTCCTTGTGTAGTGGCCCGCAAATTTTGGTCTTACCTTCCATGTAGGGTAGAATTCACTGAGTTAGACTGAAGTAAAGACTCTTTTACGGATTAAAGCTGACAATCCTTGTAAATCCTTTGATCCTCTTATAGAAGATTTCATTGCTAGGCTAATTCATGAGGTCTTACATAGGGGATGAACCCACATTTTGGATAACCTCTTGTGTGACTTAATGACCTCATGTGACCTTTGTCTCCATTCACAACACCAACAGCAGACGACACATACATTCGGCGAATGCGCTGATTTTACAAGTTCATCTTAAATGGTTGAACTTGAAAAAAAGGCGAATGAGAAATCATCATTATGATGGAATATGCAAATATGGTGATGGAAATGGGAGAGTTCAACATTGATATATCAATGTATGAAGGAGTAAAATGTTAATCGGTCAATACATACCAGAGGGTCCAAAACGTCAGGGTTAACATTGTTACCACACATTGAAATTTCATTAAGGGATAGGAGTTTTTTTTAATATAATTGTATATTTATTGAAAAATGTCATCTAGACTAAAGATAGTCTCCTGAGAGGTATTGGATTTGTCGTTCGCAATAAACCTGTGTAGTACCAGTGCCATAGGATACTGTCACAAATTGCCGGATTCGGAAATTTATAACAAGGTTGTGATTTTTCTATATGAAGGACCTTAGATTTGAGCTTCAGCTTTTCACACAGTGATTCGTATTTGGGCCAAGTATTTTGTATATGTTAAAAACCAATTGGTTTGTATTGAAAATGAGGGTTGCCTACTAGCGCAGTCAGCCTTTAAGGTTTGTAAACATGTTCTAGGTCATGTATTATCTTGATGCATTTTGATGAGAATAAACAGAGCTATGTACACACACACACACACCACCTGGACACAAACCACACCAACCTGACACACACAAACCTAAATTAAATATTCTGATATGCAAAGCAAATGACAAAAGACATTCATGATAATATTATGTATGAAGTTATTATTAAAAATGTTTTGGTTATACGATGCAATATTTACATTAAATACAAATATGTATTTACCATGGAAAATTAGGTGGATTTTATATTGTTTCATTGATTACACATTAAAATATTGAGCCATGATTACCAAACGACGATGTGTCATTGACATTTGTTTTCAGTGCTAATAGTCCTATACCATGGAAGCCAGTGTGCATTCACTTGACACAACCGATGGGACTTGCCCGTTAAGATTTGGAAGTTATAAAAATAAATGTATTGTAAACTATATGTAACATCTACAAATGGAAGAAAGTGATCAGAAGTTAATTCACATTTGCTGTGTGATGGTGTATAAGTTACTCGAAGACTGCATAGTTGATTCATTTGGTATAAAGATAGGCCCTAACAAAAATTAAATTTGTTTCGGTGGTAAAATGCTTGAAAATAATTTGGGGAGAAGGAAGGAAGGAGACAAATTGAATTTTGAGAAAATTTTATGTTGTGTTGTCCTATACAGTTCGTCGAAATTTGACAAGGAAGTTGTGATTTTTTTCCACGGGCAAAGGGCATAAATTTTTTTGTCTTGACACTAAAATAAGGGAAGGGTTACCGGAAACCTGATTTTATTTTTACTTGGCCTGGGGAAAAACATTGCTATTTTGTTCACTTGACTGATTAAAGGTGCTTGTTTCCAAGAGCAACCCTGGTAATTTACCAAGAAATAGTATCAATTTTGATTCTATCGGATGGAAAGAGCATAGTTTTCTCATTGTGTTATCGTCCCTGCAATTTCAGCTTTCAATCATTCTTCCCAAGATACAAATAATGTGCTTACAATGTTAACAAGGTGGTGAATAGGGCCTCGCAATGTGCACTATCGCTTGACCACAAGTTTGTTTCCCACGATACTTGGTGGTAAATGTGGGCAAGTGCCTGGCTCTCTGACTAGTAATCAAGCAGAGGAATATTTACACAACAAATCAGAACAGCACCTTTTAAAAAGGTGATTGATACTTTATAAACATGATTAGAGGCACTGCATAGTAAACTGTAATGAGGAGAGGGAAAATCAATTGAGAAAAAGTGAACCAGTCCATACGGTGTGTGCTCTGCACAACCATGCATTTGCCTGCATTTGCTGGGGGGTCACTTCTATTTAAAGGTGGAATAATGTGTGAATATGGACTTTCCAAAAATGCCACACTAACACATAATTTCACCGACTAAAAAAAAAAAGCCAAAAACATTACCATAAACAAGTATTTTTATCTGTTTATGATACCCTCAACAAGTACACAGTGCATTGAATCGTTAAATACCCGTTATGATCTTGCTTTGCTTTACTTCACAAGTTCCGATAACAATATTATGGATGATTTTGACCCATATAACATGACCAATTTTCAGGGTTAAGAAAAAAACTACCTTTTTTTTTTTTTTTTCCCATTTTATTTTGCTGTTTTTAAACCTTAAAAGATTGTATGAGCGTAATCGCCTGTTGGAAAAAAAGACACCCTTTTACGCGTTTTCTTGTAACGATCATATCACCTTTGAATACAAGTGGCCACCGGGCTGACATGCCCATGTTGTAAACCTAGTAGATCAGTGGAAGACCAGACTTCTCTTTTTCTTGGGGGGGGGGGCCAAAGTGAATTTTTTTGGGGGGCCAACACTTTTTTCCAAATCTGGTGCCCAAATAGCTCATATTTGTCCCCTCTAAATTGGTGCGTTGGGGCACCAAAGTGTGATTTTTGCAAAAATCTAATTTTTTTTAATTAATCCGTAAAAAAAGGTCATTCTTTATACGTAGAAAAACAACTTTTTTTGGGGGGTGGCTTTATTTTCATATTTTAATATTGGTTAAGATTTTAAAAATGGGGGGGTGCACTGGAATCTCATAAGCATGGGAACTTAACCTCACAAGTTCCCGATCTAACCCAAGTTGGTGGGGTTGAGCGGTAGCGATGTTCTGAACACCATTATAGTTTGCAAACCATGGAAACTTGGGCACTCATCGCAGCAAACATGCACACACAGTGGAGTACAGTCCCATTTTTAGACAAATTCGGAAAATTTTGGGATTCAAAATGAGGAGGGGAAGTGGACTAATTTCAACACCAAAAAAATGACCAGCCATACAAAAATGGCATGAAAAAGGGGTAAGTCATATACCAAAAGGCTGAAAAGGAGACCACGCATGGTTGTGGTACCTCCACGTATGGTCATTTGTGTTTAGTACCCTCCCGGAGCAGAAAATTATGCTTTATGACGTATATATGTAACACATAAAACTATTCTGTCATTTGATGGGGGGTCCTATATCACTGACATAAATATTGAGAATCGTTCCCAAAATTTCACAGGAGGGAAAAGTTCCCATAAAAGCTATTTCCACCATCACAGGGAAGGAAATAGTCATTTTTATGGGAACTTTTTTCACTGCATTGGTATCTTGACTCGCCTTGAGTTGCAGTGGCAGTGCTCTGGACGAGACCTTGGCAAGTTTTTCAAAGACAGAAAATAATTTTTATGTTATTTTAAAAAACAAATATTGGATGCTCTTTATTCGTGATAAATGGTGCAAAATAACTCCCCACGGTTGCGGAGCCATGGAGCCTAATATTTTTCCTTCGACCTTGGGTCTCGGGAAAGTAGGCTTACGGGAATAGTAGGCTACGGTCTCCAAGTCACCTCGAGCGTAGTTATTTTTTGCACCAATTTCCCTCATGAGCAGTCAATATTTGTATCTATCAAAAGCTCGAGGCGAAATAATCCAGTAGTCCCACCCAATTTCAGGTTACTAATCTACCAACTAGGCCTGGCTGAAAAAAAAATTGTGTATGTTGTCTAGAGGTGTGAAGTGAAATTTGAGATTAAAAAACAAAAATTATTGAAAATTAAAATTAATCATAGAGTTTTTTTTTACTTTTTTTAAAATAAAAAGTAACAATATTCACGCAAATTTTTTATGTTTGTGCCAAATTACCAGCTGAGAAGCAACATAACAATTTTTAATTTTTTTTGGGCCGAATACACTTAGCATTACACCTGAACCCTGCAACACCCAGTGTTCAGATGTTTGAATTTAACAACAACAAAGATATCTTTGCAGGGACCAAACAATTACACATGAACTTGCGTTCGGACCAGCTCTGCTAACTGCCGATGGCATTCTAGACGGCATTAGCACTTGCCTCCGGAGTCTGTATCACAGTAAACGCTACGCAAACCAGTCTTTTGATTTCTGTTCACAGGATTGAATGCGTGTGAGAGTGCTTTAGGCTGGCGAGTAATGACTTGTCACCAGAGAATGCAGGGGATTTGCTGAACGTATGATGTGCCGTCCGTTGTGTGGTAGTGCCTAGTCCAGCAGCGTTCTGTTCCGTTTCCCATGTTCCGTTAATTTTTCTTTGATTCCTAAGTTTGTTGGAGTTCCTGTAAAGATTTAATGGAGATAAAAAGAACTAGTTAATTATATTTTCAAATCTTAACATTATTTTATCATTGTGGATGTCTTACCAGTAGTGGTGACAGGGACGGGGCACGGAAAGGGGGAGATACAGGAAAGGGGACGGAAAGGGGGGGATGATTGAACGAACAATTTACCACCAATTCAATCTCAGTTCTCCTCACTGGTAACATGCATGTACCATAACAATGTGGAGTGCAATATTTAAAACACTATCATATCAGATCAGTGATCTACCCAAAATAGTCAAAACAATTGAAATTTTACAGGAATAGCGAAAGTGACTATAAATTGCTAGAGCAATTCTTAAGTTATTTTTTCCAACTGAGGAAAGCGAAGAACGGCCAGAAAAAAAAGTAGTTTTCAAAAGATATGAATCTCCATTCAATTACGGGTAGTTGTTTGTAGTAATAAGTGTCCGTACGCACATTAATGACTAATATCCGATTTTGTCCTTATTAGGTTGCTTTTGGTCTTCACACTTGTAGGATATGTTAGGATACCTATACTTGTTACAAACATGCAAAGATCTGATATTTCATGATTTTTCCGATATAGCAAAATACTGATAGTGCATTTAAATTTCACTGGTTTATTCTTTAAATTCAAAATCTCTGCATTCATGTATAAAATCTTTCTAAAGACAGAATACGGCAACATTTTGGTGCATGAACATTTTCAGAAAATAAAGTGCTCTCAATTTTTTAGACCCACATTCTTTTTTGCATATTTCTGATACATGCCAATGTATTAATTAAAAACGCTCTCTCGTGTAATAAAAAGATTTAGTATTTTCTGTCCTGCACATGTAAGTTCAACATTTGATGTAGGTTTTCTTTTAGAACTTCTTTGTCCTCCCCTGTATCATATTATAAACTTCTAAAATGTTATCGGTAGGTTTTCCACAACCAACCAATTGCAAATTTAAGAAAATTTGCATACTGGTTCTGAGAAAATCATCTTGTGTCCCTTTGAAGCCTAGAAGCAAAATACTATTAGCCCCCTTTTTTTTGAGGGGGAATACTATATTTTGGTGAAACAGTTGAAGTTCAGGTATTCTTGGTGGTATCCACTGGCAGGAAGCCTACAAATTAAAAAAAAAAATCCGCAGAAATCAATGGGCAATTCTTCAGGAAGTCGCACATGACCAATCTTTATTTTTCCCCCATGACAAAACAACCAATCTAGCGAGAAAAGGAAACATTATCTTTAGTTAGGCTTTGTCCAAACCCAACCAACAATAAAGATTCCACTTCCGTTAGATTTGGTGTTTTATCGAGGGGGGGGGGGCAGATAAAAGTTCGGTCACGTGTGTGACAGTCACTTCCCGAAGTATGGCACAACACTCATTAACACTTACCTTTCATGGGATGGTCTGACTTCTCTGGTTGCCATGACAATTTATGTGAATCCCAGTGTCTTAGTGAGGGGAGAGCATCTGCTTCTGTTCTTTCCCTCTTATTAAACGGTTCATCATACCAGGATATTAGGTTGCTGGAATAGTCGGCGTTGTGATGTGAGAATAGTTTTGTTACTAAGAACCCTGTCGAGAGATAAAAATTCACAAATTTACTCATCAAGACATTATTGGTCAAAACTTGCTACATAGAGTCCAAAAGAACCCAACCAAAGGGAAAGAGAATAGTTTTTGGGTTTGGAGACTAGTAATCAAAAAGAGCAAGATAGTAAGGAGGGGGGGTGGGTGAAGGAGGGGTGGAGATGGACAACTGGGGATGGGACGCCCCAAATTCGGAGAAAAAACAGGGGAAGTCCGGCGAGATTGTAGGGAAAGAGTACATTTTGTTTCTTCACGATCCTTAAAGTGATACATTTTTTTGAGATCGAAATTTCTCTAAAATTGCACGGATCGGTTACAGACCACCACCTAGACCGTTTAGAAGGTAAATGGACAAACAAGCACAAAAGAACATGGATAAACTATGTTTTTTGAACTTGCCTGCTCTCGTAATCGTCCCTATAGAAAACAATGCTTGAGTTTCTCTGTCGTGCACGACAGAAGTACTTCACATCTTATCTTATTACTACGCTGGCGTGTAATTCGGCTTATTTTGCTGGTGTGATCTAATACAGTTGGTAAGCATTCCAAATATTGCAAAAAAAAACAGGGTTCAAACGAAATTGGGGGGGGGGTGCTTCTTTCTGGAAATGTCCTCTGTGTCTCTTTAATGAATAGCCTCATCATCCCCACAACCCCAATTTTACCGGAAGTGTCAAATTTTGGTGTAAGCTACTATTTTTCTCATTTACCCTGTGAAAATATCCTAAGGGCTAAATGTTGGTTTTTTGGTATTAAAGGTGCAACGAGAGATTTTTGAGGCCACCAGATATTGTATCATAATAGTAATTTCATATAGACTAGACCTCAATAGATTTCTTACCTTGTTTGGCAACAGAAATGTCGTAAAAAGAGAAAAAGGGTGATTTTGATTTGCTTAATATTTCAATATAAAACATACGCCGAATTCGTATTACGCCTATACAAAATTAGAATTTCACAATTGTGTACCAAAAGAACCATTTTTCAGCTTAATCCTTTCAGATGGGGATATACTTTGATGGAAATGCTTTATGTCAGGGCAAAAATCAGTACTTTATTTTTTTTAGGGACACTGATATGTGAAAAACCTCTCGTTGCACACCTTGAAGAGCAAAAATGTGTCTCCTTTAAGTAGTCTACCAATATTAATTTTACACAGTATTGATTCTAATGGGGATAAAAAAATCACAAATTTACTCATCAAGAACATTATTGTCAAAACTTGCTACATAGAGTCAAAAGAACCCAAACAAAAGGGAAAGAGAATAGTTTTGGGGTTGTAGACCTAGTAATAGTACATTTTGTTTCTTCACGATCCTTAAAGTGACTGGATCGGTTACAGACCACCTACCTAGAACGTTTAGAAGGTTTAATGGACAAACAAGCACAAAAGAAAACGGCAAACCTTGTTTTGAACTTGCCTGCTATCGTAATCGTCCCTATAGAAAACAATGCTTTGAATTTCTGTCGTGCACGACAGAAAGTACTTCATCATTATCTTATTACATAAAGATGGCGTATTCGGCTTATTCACTTCAGGTGTGATCTAATACATTGGTAAGCATTCCAAATATGCAAAAAAAAAACAGGGTTCAAACAAAATTGGGGGTGCTTCTTTCTGGAAATGTCCTCATGTCTCTTTAAATGAATAGCCTCATCATCCCCACAACCCCAAATTTTACTTGAAATGGTCAAAATTTTGGTGTCTAAAGAAAGCTGAGTAATTTAGCTACTATTTTTCTCATTTACACTGAAATATTAGGGAAAATGTGTTTTGTTTGGATATTAAGAGCAAAAAAGTGTCTCCTTTTAGTCTACCAATATTAATTTTAAACAGTATTGATTCTATGGGGCTTAAAAAATCACATTTTTTAAAAATTAGCTCCCATATTAAAACAGTTTGAAATTTTGATGTGAAAGTTTTTGCATGTATGTGGGATATTGGCATGAAGGTTATTCTATCAAGATGGAAAATTTGAATAACTAAATTGGGGTCATGGCCCGATTGGCAAAAACCAAATCCCCAGAGACCCCAAATTCCACTAAATGTTGATAAATGTTCTTACCTCATTTTGTAGCATGGCATTCCTCCTTGTGAAGATATCTGGCTTGAAACCTGAATTGTTCTTGAAATCTTTTCGATGTGTAGATGTGTGATCAGAGCGTCCCTTCTCCCACTGTAGAAAAGTGACCAAAGAAATGCAATTATTATTTACCAAAAATAATCTGCTTATAAAAAAATATAGTCCTTTAAAGGCTGACTCAGAGATTTCCTGGGGAGGGCACCCTCAAAACTGTGTTTTTTGCATATACATAATGCTTGTCCATATAATAATCACTGTGTGAAATAACTAAGCTCAAATCAAAGTCCTTCATATAAAAAATCACAACTTTGTTTAAAAATTCCAGATCCAGAAATTTTGTTATGTCCGGTATCCTATGCAATGTTATACTGTACATAAATGTGTACTGCATGAAAACGAAAAATCCGATTCATCTCTAACTTTGGAATTGAGCATTTTAGGTGAATATCTTAAGTTCTAGTTTACTATTTTTAACTACTACACAACTACACTACTACTTGAAATCTCTGAGTCAGCCTTTAAAGGGATTAGCAGCGATTTGCTAATCCGAAACATTGAAAAAATCATCAAAATTCATATTTTTATATTTTTGTTACTGGCATGGATATGCAACATAACCTGTAAGTGGTTGGCTTGAAATCCTTGTATTAAAGACAAGGCAGTACTTTTTATCTGATTCTGTAATTTCTATACGTGCGTATCAAAATTCTGACTTGAGCTCAAAAAAGCCTTTCCCGGTGAATATCACTGATTTTCCGCATGATTTTGTGCACCATGATCAATACAGTTTGACCTCAAATACAAACATTATTGACATTTGTTTATTCTGTACTGGTGTAAACCACAATCAGCTGTTTAGTGCAGATTTTGAGACGCCGTCACTGTATGTCTATTTGCGGGTAGATATGACCAATTTCCTCAAATACTTCATTTTTTCACTATTTGGTGGTTTTTTCTACATTAAAGCAGTTATGGAATTGTTCACACTTATCCCTGATTTATAAGTTAAAAACATGCATTTCCACATTTTTTTCATTCTCATGCATTATCGCTGCTAATCCCTTTAACAATCAACATTGTAATATACATTATGTACAAAAAAGAAATGGCTTTTGGCCTGACAAGGCATCTTTGCATCAAGGTGGGAAAGGCCATTCAGCAGACTGTTGAATGAAATGTTAAAAATGTTACGAAAAATCCGATTCATCTCTAACTTTGGAATTGAGCATTTTAGGTGAATATCTTAAGTTCTAGTTTACTATTTTTAACTACTACACAACTACACTACTACTTGAAATCTCTGAGTCAGCCTTTAAAGGGATTAGCAGCGATTTGCTAATCCGAAACATTGAAAAAATCATCAAAATTCATATTTTTATATTTTTGTTACTGGCATGGATATGCAACATAACCTGTAAGTGGTTGGCTTGAAATCCTTGTATTAAAGACAAGGCAGTACTTTTTATCTGATTCTGTAATTTCTATACGTGCGTATCAAAATTCCGACTTGAGCTCAAAAAAGCCTTTCCCGGTGAATATCACTGATTTTCCGCATGATTTTGTGCACCATGATCAATACAGTTTGACCTCAAATACAAACATTATTGACATTTGTTTATTCTGTACTGGTGTAAACCACAATCAGCTGTTTAGTGCAGATTTTGAGACGCCGTCGCTGTATGTCTATTTGCGGGTAGATATGACCAATTTCCTCAAATACTTCATTTTTTCACTATTTGGTGGTTTTTTTCTACATTAAAGCAGTTATGGAATTGTTCACACTTATCCCTGATTTATAAGTTAAAAACATGCATTTCCACATTTTTTTCATTCTCATGCATTATCGCTGCTAATCCCTTTAACAATCAACATTGTAATATACATTATGTACAAAAAAGAAATGGCTTTTGGCCTGATAAGGCATCTTTGCATCAAGGTGGGAAAGGCCATTCAGCAGACTGTTGAATGAAATGTTAAAAATGTTACAAAAAAGGCGATTATAGCTCACACTTGTAAGCATTATTCCTTTTGTGCCCCAATGGATTACAATCTAATTTTTCTGTTTTGTAGGAAGGGCCATAGCGAGAACATTTTCATTTGGGCATATTCGCATCATAAAATAGAGCGTTCCGTAACGAAAACATCATTCCGATTAAAGAATGAGTACGATTTGCTTGTATATTTGGGGTTGCATTGCAAACTAGCCACAGCCCACTTAATTCCAAAATTTCATTTGCCACCGAAATGAATTTGTGTATTACTCTACAAATTCGTTTTTTCCGTAAACAAATCATATTTTACTCAGTCCGAGGTTACTCTGACTGGACACTCCATATTGAAATAGTCCATAACAGCTTACTTAAAGGTGGGTGTTCCGATTTATGTGTATCTTGTTCTCCACTTAATATGAGAGCCTGGCACCTGCATACACTTACCATCAAGTATCGTGGGAAATAAACTTGCGGTTTTGATAATAGAAGCGATAATGCACATTGCAAGGCCCTATTCACGACTGTGCTAATATTGATGGTTAACCACTAAAACGACAGTTTTTTGTTTTTTATCTTTGCAAAGAAGTGGATTTCGAAGCTGAAATTTCAGGACGATAATGAGAAAAATACGGCCTTTCATCTGATATCAAAATTTATACTACTTCCGGTTAAATCAGGGGGGTCCCAGAGGCGATCGGAACAAGCACCTTAAAATATTTTTATGGACATGGAGTCAACTAAAAGTAAAAGGCCAAGAATGGCCTGAGGTTGTTGACCCCTAAGAAAAGTCCAAATATCTTGCAGATGAGAAAAATACAAGGTTTTAATATTGATAACCCAAATCGCAGGTTTGATGGTGTGAATGATGGTGTGAACGGTGGAGTTGAACCATCTATATTACCTCTATGGTTGAACTAAGCTGAGGATCGGGGTAGATATTCAAAATAAAAATTAGAAAAGATGATTTGCCAAATCAACTTTTTATTCCAAATCCCAGAGTTTCTCACGTCATAGGGCCATGCACTGACCTGAGATAGAATAGGTTTATTCTAGTCTCAGGGCACTGTACATCGCTTTTGAAAAACAAAATCCAAGAGAATGTAAAGAAATTAGCAAAATTATAATAATATATTGTACATTTAATTTTATTGTATTCTTTTTTTTTTTTTTTTTTATCCTGGGTTGAAGCCTAAAAAAAAATGAAATGTCATGATGTGCATTTGTCTTTGAAGCTTTAGCACTGGCAGTGCATTTATGAGCATGAGTGGGTCATACTCATAATAACAAGCTTACTGATTTCGCCTTAGCTTGTAAGCCTACCTTGTATCGTTCTTCAGACCAATTTCCTATTAAAACCCCGTTTGCATATCGCTGTTCTATCCTCCACCAGGGCAGGGACCATTTCTTAGGGTCACCTTGTGCCATTTCTTCTGATGAAACTGTCGTGAAAAGTCGGAGAACTTCAGTCTTCTCAAGTGTACTAATTTCAACACTTCTCGCGCGGATAATTATAACATCCACGTTGTCGTTTTGTGCCACCGGTAACAGGGTACACCAAAGTTTGTACGGTACGATGCACGCAATCCATGGCAACGGTACGCACTTTGCTTCTATTCACTCTAGGTAAATAAAAGTAGCAGTATGGCTTCAATGTTGTTTTACCAATCGTAAATATGCACGTTGTTAAGAGCTTGTTTTATTGTGCAAAGTGCGACGACCCTGCCAGGGGGCCAACGGAAATAGAGGGAAAACTTGTGGCGTGTGGGAGATGAGATTGTTGAAATACGAGTTGCACACCCGGGGTTGCACATTGGCGAGTTTGATTTTTTTTTTTCAGATATAAAAACAAGAAAGAAAGTTTGGAAACAACATAATTTACATAGAATTACCAAAATCTGGCAAATAAAATTACATAAAATGACAAAATTCACTATTTTCAATTGGTTTTAGCTGCCATAGGCCAGTAATACTAGATGTCTATGTAAAATTCAAACCCAAAAATTAAGACAAAGTAAACTGAGGGCCTGTCTATATGTGCTCTGCATTTTTTGGAGCGGAGGGGGGGGGGATAAAAATAAATGAATGCGCTATGCAAGATTTCTTCTTCTTTATTGCATTTTTAGCCCACTTTTTCCTTTTTGTTAGCCATTTTTAATTTTTTTTTTGAGAAAAAAAAAAGAGGGACCTAAACTGACCTAAGTGACAAATCTGATTTCACTCAGCTATAATATTGGTGGGTTTCTGAGGCAAACTTTTTTCCCTTGGACTAACTGAATTTGGAAATTGTTTTGTGTCACACATTACCCACGTCATTTTCAGAGAAATGTGGTGAGCCATGTACATGATTGCAGTCTAGTCTCTTGTACTCTGTTATGCTTGATTGGACCAAGTGGGAATTGGACCAAGTGGGAATTAGACCAAGTGGGAATAGGACCAAGGGGAATGGGACCAAGTAGGAATTGGGCCAAGTGGGAATTAGACCAAGTGGGAATTAGACCAAGTGGGAATAGGACCAAGTGGGGATTGGACCAAATGAAAATTGGACCAAATGGGAATTGGACCAAATGGGAATTGGACCAAGTGGGAATTGGACCAAGTGGGAATTAGACCAAGTGGGAATAGGACCAAGTGGGAATTGGACAAGTGGGAATTGGACCAATGGGAATTGGACCAAATGGGAATTGGACCAAATGGGAATTGGACCAAGTGGGAATTAGACCAAGTGGGAATAGACCGTACTGGGAAGAGGGCCAAGTGGGAATTGGACCAAGTGGGAATTGGACCAAGTGGCAACTGGACCAAATGGGAATTGGACCAAGTGGGAAATGGACAAGTGGGAATTGGACCAAATGGGAATTGGACCAAGTGGGAATGGACAAGTGGGAATTGGACAAGTGGGAAATGGACAAGTGGGAATTGGACCAAATGGGAATTGGACAAGTGGGAATTGGACAAGTGGGAATTGGACAAGGGGGATTGGGACAAGTGGGAATTGGACAAATGGGAATTGGACTCAGGTGGGAATTGGCCAAGTGGGAATTGGACAAGTGGGAAATGGACAAGTGGGAATTGGAACAAATGGGAATTGACTAAGTGGGAATTGGACAAGTGGGAATTGGAACAAGTGGGCTTACATGAATGTGAAATTGGACAAGTGGAAGTTGGCCAATGTGGGCATTAAAGGCACTATCGTGATAATCCCAAAAAGTCAAAATCTTCAAAGTTTGCAGGAGTCTGTAGAATTCACTTGCCTTTTTTTTTTCCAATAGACATTTGAACAATCCCCGAAATGCATTATCCATTCGTGCCCATTTCCATCCAGGAATTTACCCGCCTCAAGTCGGCTAAAAAATACGGTTAGGAGCGTACGAAAATACCAGAAAAACGACTCTATCTGTGACTGCAATATAAGTTGTGTAATCGTCCGTCCGGTGACATAGTAGGGCACCGTGACGATCGAAATATCACATTTTGTCGTGAAGTTCAACACCAGTGCATCGATTGTTTTTGTTCAATAGAATTTTTCTACATTTTGTAAGAGTAACTTGACGTGAAAAGGTACTTTGTATGTATTGTAGTTTTAGGCAACGCGAACGAAAAACAACATTTGTTGTAACACATGACCTCTGGTACCAAGTTCCCGGAGGAAATGGGCACCCGAATGGATGCATTTCGGGGATTGTTGCAAATTAGTTCCATAGAAAATTACAAAAAAGGGAAGAAAACAGCAGGGTTCAAAGACAATGAATCTCCATTCAATTATGTGTTGTAGTAAGTGGCCGTTCGGACAATTATAATAACTCATCATCTGATTTTTTCTTTACTAAAGTAGTGTTAGTTTATCACTTGAAGGGATGTCTGGGGTAGCCTACACTTGACTTGTTGCACACTGCCGATCTGATTTTTGATTATTTTTTTATATTTCTCGTTTTGGCAAATCATGAAAGTGCCTTTTAAAAAAATGAAAATGTGACAAAATGTTAAATGTTATAAATTGGGATGCACTAGGTGGGAAATGGGGATTGGATGAAGTGGGTAGGCCAATAGTACCATAAACACTCTTTTAGAAACAATAAAAATACTACATCTCATGGCATGTTTAGTATTATAAAAGTCAAAAGTGTGGATCTAGTATAATCTCTTGATCGCAAGACATGCCAATCCTTGGAATAGGGTCATTCCATGCCAATGCAACAAAATCGCGTAAACCATCACCTCAATGATTTCTTTCTTTTTTTGTGTATTGAAAGATATTTACGAGAAGAGACTGAAAATTCTGAAAATTTGAGCTCTGTAACTCTTTTCGTTTTCATGCTACAGCAATTTTAATTTGAGGGGGGGTCACCTCAAACACAGTACCGGTGTGAAATTCAATATTCAGAGGGCCATAAGTAAAGAACACACCCCTCAGACGCTTCAAATTGGCATTCTGAGATAAACACTATTTGCTGCAGATTGCAAATATGTGAACAGGAAAAAAGCACTTGCCCAATTTATTAAAAATAACAGCGGGGTCAAAAGGGCTCAAACCCACCCGACCATCTTTGGTGCCATAAGTCAAAAAGTTAAAAGTGATATAACTTCGAAATTTGGGCTAGTGTAGCTAATCTTAAATACTACGCTTGTGTACAATCCCCCCCTATACTTATATCATCTTCGTTGAAAGAGATATAGCTGTCGCAAAAAAAAGTACAAATTCTAATTTGACTTGACTTGGCCCCTCTAAAAACCAATTTCAAACATTCTGCACCAAAGTCTGCTTGAAATATGGTTGAGGGGGGGGGTCCTGCTGGAATATTTTGGCAAAGTTTCATTTATGGGGTCTAAGTGTCTTCTATAAGTCACTGGTCTTCAAAAAGCCCCCCCTACTTCAGTAATTTAGTTTGAAAGAATTTCCACCCCCACTGAAACACACAGGAAACCTGAACTTTGCAAACTGGGTATAACTTGCACAGTTCACTATTATTACGATATAATTCAATTAGAATAATTGAAGTATTATAAAGTCTTACATAAACAAGTCACAAAGCTGAAATTTGGTCCATACCAAGATTAGGTGCCTAATGTGATATATTGATTCAGCTTCATTGTTAGAGTTCTACAAGGTCACAACTTGGATCAAAGTCTTAACACCGCACTTGAATAACCAGGTTGCAAAGTTCAGAATTCTGTGTATATTTCAATGGAGAAGCTTGTCTGTCTGATATAGTTGAAAGTTTAAATTCTTGAAGCCTGTTTACCTGCATATGGCAATTAGACACCATGTTGAAACTTTGCATACAACTTCAGCAGGGGCACCTCTAACCATATTTAAAGCAGAAGAATTTGGTGCAAAATGTCTGACATTGATTTTTGAGGGGGGTCAAGTCAAGGTTAATTTGGACTTTTTGCTTTTTTGTGCAGCTATATTCTCTTTCCAATAAAGGCTGGCATAAGTATAAGATTGTACACTAGGGTAGTATTCAAGATAAGCTTTCACCAGCCCAAATTTGGAAGGTAACACTTTTACTTTGACTATGCGCCCCCCAAAGTATGGTCCGAGTGGTTATGAGCCATTTTTGACCCCCTGTAACTTTTAATCGGGAGCAAGGTGCAATGTTTCTGATCACTATTTGCAATCTGCAGCAAACGGTTATCCAGATTGCCAAGTTTGAAGGATACTGAGGGGTGTATGTGTTCTTGACTTATGATTATGAATATTGAATTTCACACGGAATGTGTTTTGAGGTGACCCCTCAAATTTAAAATTGCTCTTGTGTTTGTAGCGTGAAAACGAAAAGAGGTACAGAGCTAAAATTTTCAGGATTTTTGTTCTCATGAATATCTTTCAATACACAAAAAAGAAAGAAATCCATGAGGTGATGGTGGACTCGATTTGTTGAATTGGAATGAAAGACCCAGGGCTCCGCACAGGTCCTTGAATTAAAAAACAGAGAACATACACAATTTCAACACCAAAATTTTAAATCAGTCTTAGCAAGCACAAGTGGGAAAAAATCAGACTGACAAACAGGAAAAAGATAAGATGAGTTGGATCCATTTATTCAACAAAACTGCAAGCAATAAGGCACAGATTGAAATATGCATGTTGAAAAAGTAATTAGAGCTCTTTATTTTATACATGGTTGGTAATTCATGCAAACCGTTGGCATCACAGGCGTTTGAAAGTCTCATTTTTATGCGAACGAGAATAATAAAAAAAATATCAATGGCGACACACTTTTGACAACTAATTTGGAGTACCTTTATCCACTAAACTACATCCTGTTGTAAATGTTGATATTTTATGATGAAATTTCATTGCAGGCTTTCTCTGGTAAACAGGATATAGAAGGCGCTAAACACATATTAAAACCTTTGTATGCCAATTGCAAGATTCCAGCAGTGGACTTTGATTTTTTCTGATTTGCCTGAGAGGTAATAGCTCTTGCAGGTCCCTACTTATATATCATTGCAAAATTGTGTCGCCATTGCTTAAAAATAAGAGACAAAATTGCATGGGGTCAAACAGCTTTGCTCCTGGTACACCTCAAAAGAAGTTTTTTTATAACTTGAAATTCAGTCATTCCTCCCTGTTTTTATTGCTTGACCTTGTCTAATGTCAAAACTTCAATGATGGAATTAATATGCCTGCTGAATAAAGCTCTAGGCTCTATTACCCTCTTGAGTCTTGACTCTAGACTACGTTCTGTCATCTATGTGCTCATAATGTATCCTAGGCCGAAACACACTTTTAATTAAAAAATGCGGAGGGGGGGGGCAATCCCTAAAAATAGGTGACGGGGTGCGTGCGACACTATTGACCCCCTTTTTAACCTGCTGTCACTGAAAGACTCTACTCCATTATTTTTAAATTGCTCTCTGTCACTTAAAGACCCCTTTTTTACCCTGTCACTGGGGGGGGAAAACCCCCTTTTTTAACTTCATTGATGTTCCTCCAATTTTTAATTAAATGTCACTGAATAACCCCCTTATTTCTATTTCATGCTCTCACACGAACGCCCCTCTTTTTATGTTATATCAATATAAACTGGGTTTGAATGGCTAGAATTTGCCCTCTAATGCCCCCTTTTTCAACAAAATGTGAGAGCGCAGTGATTGCACCCAGTGTTTGCATCCTCCTCACCAAAATGACCCCCTCTAGCCCCAGGCCCCCCCCTACTTTGAAAGTCCAATCCAGCACATCCCTGTTACTTCATATATGATGCCCCCCCCCCAGTGCCTTTCTCCATTAATTTTTTTCTGTGACGCGCGGACACATTATTCCCCATAAATCATAGCTGGGCATCACCCTTTATTTCCTTCCTAAAGAGGCAGACCAATTTGAGGGTGTTGTTTGTTCACATCCTGAAGAAAATAACTGACATTGGCTTTAACTGCGCTTTTGAAATTTCATAATGGAACAATTCAGAATAGTGCAGGATTAACTGTTTTTTAACAACAACCTTTAAACAATTTTAGTGTATGTCCACCTCCCACAATTTAGTATGCACAAAATGGTACTTAATGTTTTCTTCTTTACAAACTAATCTGGGGTGATTAGGAACCCATCTTAGCACATTTGAGACAAATCCCTCAAATCTGATTGACTCAAGTCCCTGTTTCTGGGGAAAGAAAGAAATTAACCCCCTGTGTACTACCACATGTGATACAGTCTGTCTGATGGCTCATTACATGACAAACATGAGATAAAGCCCCCCTGAGTTACCAATCAAAATAGTGCTTTTATATTCCTCTGTGTCAACCATACTCTTACAGTATCTCTGATTAGCTCATTAAATGAAATAGTCCTTCCAAGTAACGCAAATCAAAACTGATTGTTTAGCTGGCCATAGCGGTCCTATCAAAGTTTTCCCCCTTCTCCATTCTTTCGTTCAGATAATAAATAGGCCCTAAAAAGGGGTCATGATTTTGCAGGTTGCTGATGTCCACACCATTCTTTACTTTTTACTATGGAAGTGTCTTCATATCGCGCAATAATACAAACTGTATCATTGAATTTGTCTGTTTATAGTACAAACGTTTAGTAATGTTAAATGATGTACAAATTCTAACCGGCAGTATAAAAGTTGTGCGTCTCTGTATTGCTGTTTATTTTCGAGTATAGAGGAATTTACAACAGTTTGAGGAAAGGTTCTTTCTGTTAAAATGGATGCTTTCTTTTTCTCAAAATTAAATATTCACTTGGGGGGTACACCCATGTTTGTGAAGTGATAATGCGTTAAGACCGCTCCAATTCCAGCATCGTTGTCACCCAAATCCCCATAGTTTTTGATGATTTCACCGCAAAGACCTCCATTTGTTTTTTTTTTGTTTTTTTTAATTACACTTTCTACCGCAAGAAGAACCCCTATTTGGGGGAAGTTTGAAAATTGTCACCCAAAGACCACTAATTTTTTAGAAATTTTTGTCAAAAATTATCACCCAAAGACCCCATTTATTGGAAAATTTTGGCATATACTCAAAACCCCCCTAATTTGGGGGCAAGTTGGTGGTCTCTCACCCAAATATCCCTACTTTTTGGAGTCCTCTGTCACCAAATGCCCCTGGTTTGGAAGCCCCAGCCTTACATCCATTTCGTATGTGAGTCCCCCCCCCCACATAGGCACACACACACCCACTTCACTGACGACAGAGGACATGTACATAAGACCTGATTTTACACAGCATCATAACCGAGGACACACAACACCTGAAAGTAAGGTGCGTGTTCCGATCGTCTTTGAGACCCCCCCCTGATTTACACCCACCCTGCCCGGTATAGTATCAATTTTTGATATCAGTGAAAGGCGTATTTTTCTCATTGTCGTCCTGAAATTGAGGCCCCCAAATCCATTTCATTCCTCAAGATATAAACAAAAAAACTCTTTTTAGTGTTTAACCATCAGATTAAGCACAGTATTGAATCTGGCTTTGCACCATGCATATTGCGTCTACCATCAAAACCGCAAGTTTGTTTTCCACGTACTTGATGGGGTGTATGTGCAAATGCTAGGCTCTCATATCAGTAGAGAACAACAATAACATAAATCGGAACAACCACCTTTAAGCCTAACATGGACTACCTTGTAGATTTGACAATTTTCACGGAGGACATGAACCACTGAATGTAGACTGCCAACTGCAGACCTCCCCCTATGGGTATGGGTTTTAACACTGTTTTTCACTCTCTGGCACTATCTGTCAACTGTGGACAGCCGTACCCGGGGGGGCGTGGACTCCTTGGAATTGTGTCGTCCACTTTTTTCTGGTGAAAACTCACATGTGTGTCCACGTTTGATGATGAAAATAGACTCTTTCACACACACACACACAAAACAAAAACTTTCAAAAAATGCTAAAATGCCCATTTTAAAATCAATGCTCAATGCACACAGTCTTCTCAGACAAACCCTTTTGGAAGATAAGCAGATCTAACCATTTGGCTAGCTAGGTTGACTCATGGTATTGTGTGACGTGTAGCTTACAAATTTGGCCCATTGTCTGTACACGTTGTAGAATTTGGATCAGCAATATAGTTTTGGTGGTAACAATGACTTTGGTTTGTTTTTTAAATTTACCATAAGTTGTAGAAAATGAGTATAAAAAATCACACACATACTTTTTCAAATACATTGCACACGTTATTGTAATATAACTTTACTTAAAACAGAATAAAATTCATCTTTCTCTTGGTTCAGGTGGCAGAATTGCAGGTTATGATTTATAAAGCAACTTTGATGAAACAAGAAGTAAGGTACATAACCTTTGATTTTCAGTGGAGCCGGTTGGTTAAGCTGAGACTTTCACAGTTGGCTGACACGATCTGGCTTTAAATTAAAGCAATTAACATACATCATTTCCTACTACCTACCATGCTCTCAATTTCTTGATGAGATTTTGGTACAGTTTGATTTGCACTAACATTCTGAAAGTTTTTTTAAATGTAAAATTATCTACATTTTTAAAACTATTAAATTTTTTGTATTTAAAAAAGGATTCCTGAATTAGCCTGGCCATGCAGGTAAAAGTCAGGGGTCGTGCTTGGGGGGGTGGGCAGCCACCCCATAAGCGGTTTCAAAATTCTGAAAAAACAGGATGGTTTCAGCACTAGTAAATTGCAGTCAAATGTAGGTTTTTTACCTATATGAACTTATCAGTACTGTTCACACCATGTAATTGCGAAACAGGGCAACAAAAAGTTAAGTAATTACTTTAGTATTAGCCTCACAGTGAGCATTACCAATGCTTTACCATTACATTACACATGACCATGGCCACTTATAACTCCCATTTCCCTACGTCTGTGCAGTGATGTCATCGCGGATTTGATGTCGGCACCAGTAACATGCGCTGGCTTAAAGTGACGCCGTTTTTACACGCGCACAAAGACGGCACATTTTGATGTGTTGTAAAAAACTGCGTCCAGTTATGACACTCACTGCACGGCTGGAAGAGAAATGGACTATAATGGGCCTTATGCATTGCAGGTCAGGACTTCAAAAAGTGGACGCTCTTTTGTAAAGTGGACGCCCTCCCATGGACCTTTCAATTTATACTTTTTGAAAATCTCTTGTCACCAAAAAAGTGGACAATTCTGTCCAATTTTTCTGAATTTTGACCTTTTTTTTATAAAAAAAAAAAAACAAAGGAAAACCGCAAAAAGTGACCTTTTCCCTTTGTTGGAATTTGGTAGGGATTGACCATACCCCGCTGACACAGGCTGCTGTTTGCTTTACCAACACTGATTTTCAGCCTTCTGAGAATTCTCATGTTAATCATCCTCTTTCTTCAAGACACAGCAATGTCTCGTTCTGTAAGTCCAGCTTGCGAGGAATGTCTGTTTCCAATCTTGCTATCATTCTTTTAGGCACTTGATTAATGAAAAGATTAGCAATGGACAATGGCCTGCTTGGATTCACAATTCAGGCATACCTTGCAAATATTAACCAAAGTATTAGATGATGGCAATACTTGCAGGCCTTTGGCCACTTGGAAGTTTAATAGCTAATAAGATTGCGTGGCTCACTTTTTCTGGTGGTTTCATTTGGTATCATGGAAGCTTGTCATCAACTGGAGAGGCTTCTTCTCCTCGCAAGTTGTTGACGCCCTCAGTTTCACGCATGGCCAATATTTTCTGGTAGAACTGTGGTCTTGATACTTGAGGTGTTATGGTACGGCAGATGTGAAGCATCGTAAGTACCGAGAGAACTAGGCCTGGAATGTGTTGATATTTTTTATAGCATATTTTCGGGCATTTGGTGTAGATTACAGATTCCCGACCTCATTGGCAGTGGGTTCATTGAATATTGTTTGAGTCCTGGCAAATATCTTGCTGCCCAATATGTGGAAGAGGAGCATAGTTTGAAAAAGAAGAACTAGGTCTTGAGACATTATGGCGGATCTTTGCTTCATAATTACTCTATATCAGAATGATGCTATGTGTTCATCAATGAGGGTTGCCTAGTTCTGGTCTTTGATCTCCTGAATTTGTACCTATGTCTGCTGGCAGGGAGTGTGGCATGATTGGGGATGGCGGCGTGCCATGAGGGCTAGACGGTAGTTCACTGATACCAGAATCCATGGAAGAACTTCTGCCGGAAGCTATCCATTCACATTCTCTGCCACTTTGGGGGAAGAGCTGTGGAAAAGAACACAAATCAGCATAGAAGTAGCGAAATGGTCCTTCCAAACAAGGATAACATACATCTGTTACTTTTGCATCTCGTTTTCTATATTATAATAAGTGATTTCAAGTTTATTTCAGTTAAGTTTCAAGCTCAACTACATGTAAAAGGACACAGTGACTCTGTGGGGGTTTTTAGTGTCGTATGAACAGATCTCAACATGATGTCGTGCATTCCCATGGCATCTTGTGCCAGTGCGCTCCAACCCGCCCCGCCCTCGTTGCTGAATAAAAATCAGTTTGAATTGACACTCATTACCTCCAAATTACCCATATTTTATAACCTATAACCTACCTATGTACTGTCTGTAGGAAATACTCTATTTTCATTATTTTTCGCCATGCTAAGCCTAGATCATGAAGATTTAAGAGGTTGTAAACCTGCCCTGATTTCCAATTTCAATGAATTGCTTCAGTATCACATGATCACTTGTCAGATCACTTCAACCATGCAATAGTGGCGGCTCCTTCCAAGACAATGCTAAGAAAATTAAGAAATGATGAGGGATCATGACATGACCCCTGAATCGTTTCCCCTCCAAGGTCATTGGTGCATTGAAAGGTTCATTTCCAGCACCTTCGTTTTATTCAAAGTTCACTAGATATCCTTGATAAAGCTTATTCCAAAATTTGAGTTGATTCCACAGGCTTGAAATAAGCAGGGGCAAGTGGCAAATTTACCCCTGCTCAAAGGCAAAATGCCCCTGGTCTAGAAACAATAATTTCAAACAAAACTTTGATATGATATTCATAAACAACATTACAAAAACATTAAAATTTTAAAAACACTAAACTTGCTCCTGGATCTGAAACCCTTATTTCAAAGCCCTGGTGTGTTCGCAATATTGCAGTTTTGTGTGTTATGAGCAATGGTTTTGCCCCATGCGTCCCATAGTAGTGTACTGGTACTTCTGTCAATTTAAACGGACAGAAAATACAAAATTGGGCGAATTTCTATTCTTACAGATACGACCAAATTTTTACATAAGATTTGGTACACATGGAATTACTAAGGCTAACGTTTCAAGATGATATAGAAAACACTCTCAACTTTTAAAATTTAGGTAAGTCAGTTGCGGGACGAGGTTTGTGGGATCACTAAATGCCCCTATACATGCTCGCTATATATGAATTTATTATGGAATGGTTCATTTCAAAACAAACAACAAATACACAAAGTTTTTGCTAAGCTGCTATACATGGTCTTTACAAGTGCGGCCTTCAGGCCCTTGTCTGTTTCTGATTGCGTTCGTCTTACAAGGCGGCCTTCAGGCTCCTTGTTCTGTTTTTGGATGCGTTCTTCTTCTCTTTCTTTTCTGGCAACAAATGCGTCTATCTCAGTTATCTCTTGTCGTCTTCTGACCAGACTTATACCACAAATCACCGTTGACTCTTCCGATTCATGTCATATGACCTTTACC
>JAMKCH010013907.1:0-26706 GCA_023653785.1 Ophioderma brevispina | reverse complement strand
TAGAATACGAGTGTGGACCTTGTTGCAGCATCTACACGTGCACAAATCATTCGCGTTTCTGCTTCCGTCGTGGTGAGCATGGCGAAAGCTGAACGGGTTGTCATGAGCGGGTGTGCACAGTAAGTGCCTTGAACCATGCTGTCGCAATGACCTGTTTCCCGTCAACTTCGAGCTGGTTTCTTGCTCTGTAGCGTAAATTAAACAATTCTTTTTTGTTTTCAGCTACTCGCAGGAATTCGCCAGTTTCCGAGGTAATGCAACAGCAGCTGCCACTCGCGTCTAACTACCCTGTACCCTCGTCTCTCCTGGTTGATGATTTCAGGCTGTGTTGCTGTTAACATCGCCAACCAAATCACTCTCTCTACTTTCCTCAACGTCATTGGTTGAATGTAAGGTAGAATACTTCATCGCACTGTAATCTTGAAATGTTGTTGCAGTCCCTGGGTTTTGAGCATCTGCACTACTGCGGCACCATCCACAATAACTGCTGATATGACTTGTGCTCATCTGATGTTGTTTTGTGAAGTTTGTCAAAACACTCCAAGAGTTTAGACTTACTTCCTTGTCGTAAAATCCCCACACCATCAGATAGCGAGGATGACGACTTGGTTCTTCATGGGAAAAAACTCCTCCAGGTTACTTCCACGGTTCTGACTCCAATCAGCAGACTTTAAAACAACTGACAGTCTTTTTTGAAGACTTGAGTTTGAAGTGTAGCACTTGAATAGCTGACTTCCTGGGACGATCTTTAAAAACAATGTCATGTGTGTCATGGTATTGTTCTGAGTGGCTTGAGAACGATCTGTAAGTCTTTCCTTCAAACAAATGTCTGGTAATTGGCGTGTTCCGATGTCTTTTGCTTCATTGGACTGTTTTCACCAAACATATCATTAAGGTCCTTAGTACTCAAGGACACTAGTTCATTACCTTCATCTGAAAAGGGGTTGCCAAGATCTTGGAATGGTGTGTACGACTGACTGCACATTGTTTGTGAACCTACCTGCATGTTAGGCACTTGTTCATAGGTGCTTATTTGTTCTGATCATTGTGTGACAGGTCGTCTCGCTACAACCTTCACGAATAAGTCTTGCTACTTCAGGACGCTTACCTTCATCCACCTACGGAAGCCCTTCGGATTCTCTGTGAGCTCAATACCCCACCACCCCCTTTTACTAATGGTGTATAATCTCACTTTTGTATCCCAAAATGTTGAAGACGTTCATTGTATGCCAATGAGGGGTTTGAGTTGCACTACTGGTTTAGAAATATCATGCAGGAAACTTGGAAGATGGTTCACTTGATAGTGTAAAGAAATTTGCAATCCATTAACTTCAATTTTTTTATCAAAAAGGTTTACTTTTTTGAATAATATGGCCCTCTATGATAGGCTATGCTAGTATGGGGTAGGCACCGCCTAAGTCTAATGGGGATCATTATATGCCTTTTTCATAGGTTGAAATACTGCCTATAGTAGGGATGATATAGATAAGTGGGCTTATACACATTTCTTATTCTTAAATCAAATCGTCCTTGCTCAATTGGGGAAACTCCACGATCTTAGTTTAGTAGGCTGTATTTACATTGTCACAGCCTGTCTCCTTTCTTGTTCTACAGAGCACTATGTGTGACTTTAATTTTTAAAAATAAAACATAAATGAAACAAAATAATATCTAGTTTTATTAATTGTTTAATTAAAAAAAGGATACCCAACTTGCAGTAACATTAATAAAAACGAATGGTAATTAGTGAAACGGATATATTTTGTGTCCGCAAAACAAAGGCGGCCATTTTGAAATGATTAACAATATTTTAAATAAATATGCCCAACTAATTTATAGGCTCATTGGACGTCAGAAGTATTTTAATAACTGAATGGAATAAGCACATATAGTATAGCCCTTGAAATGTACTGTTGTTTTTAGGCCGATTCTTCAAAAAAAAAATTGATTTTTCAGTGGCGGCCATTTTTGAAAATCCAAGATGGCAACCATATTGATATTGACAAAATGCACAAGATTGATATTTTTTTCATTTTAAAATCTTATTGGGCTCTTATTTGTGTAAAAAATATTGCAGTTACAGCCATTACCCTTCAATAGGAGTATATTCATGGTTACTAAAACTTATAGAGGGCGCTGTAGGCCAACAGAGGGCACTACATTTTTTTGGCACTCGATCAGAAATGGTTCAGTGACCCAATATGTATAAGTGTACCAAGTTTCATGCTTTTAGAAAAGTGCACAATATTGGATATTTTGTGTGCTTAGGAGGGACTGGGCTAAATCAGAATTTTTGGGTCCAACCTCGGGGAAATGTGGGGTACTTGGTAAAAGAAGGTGTAAAAAATTTGTACAGGGGTAAATTTGAAATCAGGTCCAATTGTGTTTAAATGACAACCCAATGTTATTTGTCTCATTATATGGATTAAAAAAAGGTATAGTGTTTGTCTTAGTAGGTTCCGACCTTTTAGTTTTACGCGCTACAGCCCCTGATAAGGTTCAATGTCCCTTCTGGGCAAAAAAAATCCATTTGCTCAGAATTTGTTATTGAAAACGCGGTGTCAAATTATTGCCCTGGGCTACTGAAATGCAAGAACATTAATTTCCAATTCTTTGGTGACAGCTCTGTATACAATTTGAGTTCAAATTTTGGTGACCCCTAATACCCCTGTAGTTTCCTTGTTTCATTTTGGCCTAATTCCGAAACCAGATGCCAACATTTTCAATATAATAAGGCAATACGAACAATTTGACACCATTTTCAACAGAAATCGGAGCACTGGTAAACGAATTAAACGATTACCCCCCGGATGACCTTGAACCTTAATTAGGTCTGTACCTGTTTAACTAAGGTCGGAACCATGGACAAACTATATACCTTTTTAGAATCCTTATAAGAAGACAAATACATTGGTTACATTTAAACACAATTTGAAACTTGATTTTCAAATTTACCCGTGTACAAATTTTACCACCTTATTTTAACAACGTTTCCCCACATTTCCCAGAGGTTGGACTCCAAAATTCTATTCAGCACCCTTCAAACTATAGAAAAACCTCTTAGAGACAGCTTTTCCTCTTCCCCAAACTTTAGAATGGGATTCTGATTATAACCCTACCACATTGCACACTGCCTGTCCCTATGCCTCCCCCAAGAATTCAGAAAAAGTAATAAATGGACAGTATCAACAGTATAACCTTGTTTGTCTTCGCAAAATGTGTCATGTGATGCCCCCAACTATAATTGTTGCCCTGCCTTTCCCCGCCGCCCGCCCCTCCCCGCCCCCCGGCCTGCCGCCCCCCCCCCATATGTAAATGCCTAGTTTCGCTACTGATTCTACTAAAATGAATAAATAAACAAAAAAAAACCTGGTCCCAAAATATTTTCTAAGTTAGCCTCCCTTCACTTTGCGCATTACCAACATCCGTGTAATAAGAGAGTCCAAGGGGTTGTTCAATCTGGTCCCTGGACCTGGCAACGTGATAACCTAAAAATAACATACACACCATCAGTAAACATGAGAAGACATTGAACTATGATATGCTTAGCAGCTAGGAAGCCTAGACCGCTGACTAGATTACATTCCTAGCAGGTTAAGTAAATTGGCTCATGCTAATCTAATTGGTATCTTGTGATAGCGAACTGCGGCATTGCTCATTGCTTTCTACGTGAGGCCCCTGCTAGTGAACATATATTTTAATAAATGTCTAAAAAATTATCCATCTGTGTGAATCAGATGTTTCATGATTAGCCTGTTCATAACATCCTAGCAAAGGAAATCCCAAGTTGGATTTGAGTCTGAGTACAAGCAAACCTGTTGTTGAGAAGAAAATGAATTCTAAGTTTGCTGTTTTTTGTCACAATTGCATAACCCTAAAAAATTCAAAATGTGTTTCATGCACCACTGATTGTTGTGTTGCCTGCATTATTAGCAGAGCACAATCCTAATCTCTGTCTGTATGTGTCCCTGTGGTTGTGTAAGTAAAGTGTGTGTGGGTGTGTATGTGTTCATGCATGCATTCATGCAGTTAACCACCCCTTGTGCAATGACTGACCCAAACAGACCCCTGCACATTGGTCCTGATCCTCAAGCCAAACCATCGCACTCCTGTCCATCTTCTGCTTGGTTTTAAACATCCTGAATAAAGTACACTCAAGATGTCTTCATGACTTCATTTAATTTAATTTCAACACTTTTCAAAGTGAACCATGAAAGCTTTTCCCCCCAATGTTCAAAATTACATTTCTTGAGAGCAAGCAAATTTTCAGCACCTATACCTACATGTAATGCTTAATTTATGAAAAGTTTGCTTTGCAGAAAATTTTCCCCCCTAAATTTTTTTGTCTTGCCCCCAGTTTGCCCCCCCCCCGTCCCCCCCCCACCCCGCCCCCCCCGGCCGAAAGAAAAATGAGAGATTTTTGGGGGTGGGGGCAGAATGCATCGATTTGGGGGAAAAATCACCAAATTTTGAGAAAAATCAGCAATTTGGGGCCAAAATTGGTTTAAAATCTAAAAAATTTTGATATTTTTCCCCCCAGAATTTCACTTTTTCCCCAAAAATTTCACTTTTCCCCCCAGAAAAAGAGGTCTGGTGCCGCCACTGGGGCCAACAGGAAATTGCTGTGTGTGTGTGTGTGGGGGGGGGGGGCTTCAGTACTGAAGCATGAAAAATTTGGCTTAATTATGAGAAATGGATTATCAAATTTGGGTTTATCTCTTGCAAAATGACCCTCACAAATGGTTCAAGGTTTCGGGGCTTCAGCTGCTTCTCCCCATTAGAAAATGATCTGTTGGAATGGACACCCTGATCCATTCCATTCCTAAAAACCATTTGCTAAGTCAGGAAGCAACTCCTCCTATATTAGCAACAACAATAATCTATATTATAATAGGCTACATGTATTTATTTGTCTGTGTGTCTGTCTGCCCTTTTTCTCGGAGGCCGGGGTTCGTACGGTCACGAACTTGGTGGGTGGGTGCAGCTTGGGCCGGGCCAGTCAAGTTCGATTGGTTAGCGGAGGCCAGGTAATTGCGAAATACGGTTTTCAAACAAGTAGTACTTGAAAAAAATCCAGGTGATCGCGAAACCCAAATTGTATAGTGGAATTTGTTTTTTGTAATATTCTAAATTTGTGGCAACATTTTTTAACATATTTTTAAAAACGATCTGTTGTAAGCCTGATCACATGAACTGTAGTCTTTACCAAAGACCAGCTTGGGCTGGCTGAAGCACTGTAACAGTTGGGAACTGCTACCCCCATCTTAAATAAAAAAACAATTGTGTGTGTGTTTTGTTATAGAATTGTAAGAAAGATTTTTGTAAAGAACCGCATAGATGGTAGCTGTTGTCATTGTCTTGATAAAAGGCTATTTCATTGCAAAATCACTTCTGTCAAAGTCTATGAGAGAGAGGATTGTTTTTGCAAGATCATCAGAAAATGATATGTGTATTTGCATTGAACTGCAACAGCATCATCTGTTGTAAATATATGATATCGATGAGAGGGTGTTTTGAACCAATCCCATAATGCATTGCAATATGCCTATACTGTAATGTACTAATCATGTGTCAGGCACTTAGGAATAAAAAGTGTCCCAAAAGTTTAAAAACTGTAAGACATTTCATAATTATGTTAACAATTCCGTAAGTACTATCACTTTGTGAGTTTAAATGAGCATAAAAGTCAGTGATTTTATGTGTTAAGAATAGGATTTTTGTGGTATCACATGACCCTATAGAGGTGAAATTACCTAAACCTGGTGCATTGTGGGATACAGCCTCCGGACATTGATAAGAGTATTATTACTGGTAACTGAAACTGTAAAGTGAGAGAAGAAATCAGATACACAGAGTAGTCTGACACTGAAACTGACATGCAAGCAGGCATATCACCTATTGGCTATTTGGTGTCTGGACACGGGTTGTTTCAAACATCTTAACATCTTTGAGTTTCTGTGTGGCTTCAGGTAATGGTCGTTTGGATTTTTATACTTTAGCCAAGAAAGAGGAATATTGTGACAGTGTATTTCTTGTATACATGTATGTATGTATAATTTATTTTGTTTGTTTTCTGTCTCAATGTATGTTATATGTTATATTTGGTTAGAATGCAAAAATTATGACTTAATATCAACCAAACTTGGTCATTATGTAACACAATATCATCCATGTCATTCACATTCCCTGGGTCCATAATAGGGATGTCAGAAAATCAACAATTGAGTCCCATTGAGCATAATATCTAACAGTGGCTATTTCAATTTAACATGAATTGGATAATAGGTCATTTGGGAACTCTTTTTACCAAAAGTTGACAAATTGGCAAATACTTATATTTTGTTCATTTTTTTCCTCTAGTTGTAGATTATCAAATAAGATTGGTTTTCATTTAATATTGGTGGTTTCAAATGTATTGTACTTGAGGAATAATTTAAATTTTGCTTTGTTTGTTTTTGTTTGGGTTGGGATGGGGGAGGCTGAACAAGACAAATTAAATAATGTTACTACAGTTAAAGTGTTTCAATTTTAAGTTTTATGTGATTTTATTTTTCTCAGAAATTTTTTTTTTTCATAAAAAAATAAACACTAAAAAAGCTAACAAGAGAATCTATGTATTTGATTAAAAATTACCTCATGAAGTTTGGATATCATAAGGCTTCCCTCTTGGCTAGAAAAAAAAATTACTTAAAATAAATCAGGCATATTTGAAAGAAATAAGAAAACTACTTAAGGTTAAGATGTGTAGAGAAGTTTGTTCTTTAGAATTAAGTTTCATTCAAGTGAACTAGTTGCAAAATCTGATTTTATAGTGATTATTCTGGGAGATTATAATAGCTGGTATCCTACCCTTAAAGGTGCAACGAGAGATTTCACATATCAGGTGCCCCTAAAAAAATTGAAAGTACTGATTTTTGCCCTGATGTAAGCTTTCCATCAAAAATATCCCATCTGACAGGATTAAACTGAGAAATGTTTCTTTTGTACAAAAAATTGTGAAATTTCTAATTTCGTATAGGAGCAAATATGTTTTATATTGAAATATAAGCAAATCAAAATCACATTTTTTTTTCTCTCTTTTAAGACATTTCTGTAGCATAATACAAGGTAAGAAGTCTATTGAGTGTCTAATCTATATGAAATTACTATTATAACACAATATTTGGGTGCCTCAATATCTCTCGTTGCACCTTTAACCATTAAAAAATTGTGTGGAACTTAACAAAGTTAATGTGATTAAACTGGACAACCAGTCTCAAGAAAAATTTTAATAAGATGTGACAACACCAAAGTTGTAATCATAACCTGTGGATTTCAGCTGAGGACCACATGTTGTCATCACAAGGTCAGTGTTTTCATCTTATGAAAAAAAAGAAGAAAACCAAAACACACCTTTTCTGGTTGTCCAGATTAATTCAATCATAACTGACTATTTTTCCAGGCGAATGAAAGAAAGTATACACAGTATTGTTCACAAAATTTTGCTTATCCAAGATATTGATTATCACAAGATATAACTCACCTGAAAATGAGAAATTTCGGATAAACCGTCAGATTTGTTTAAAAATGAATTTTTAACAGATTGTCTGAATGCGCCTTTAATGGGCTGTGAATCAAATAATTATATCAGTAGTATTGAATTTCAAAATGCTTCCCAAACATGTTAGGATATGTTCTTGGTTAATTTGACCATTAAAATCCCCTTGATCTGATCATACCTGACAGGCCACAACAAAAGGTATTTAACCCGCGGACAAAGACGAGCTAATTGCGATCCCACAGCAATTGTAAATCCACCCTTAGGACCGAAACTTGGCTGTGTCGTGCCGAGCCTGTAGCCTGCGCAGTCTAACATCACGCCCGCTAGGCCTGCATGAACTCGGCTGACTCGGTAGCTACCACAACATGAAACAAAACTGGTGGTAAATGAACCATGAGAAGCCGAACATATGTAAACAGATGTGAAATTATAGTGGGTGTACAATGAATATAATATTGTTGACCAGATAGGTGTGTTGTGGAATTGAATTTTTAATGGCTATATAATTGTACTTGCTTGCTATAACATGTAGCACAGAGTAATAGATCTTGATACACAGATTTTGTCAAATTATTAATAGTTAATTTTCATCATAGAAACTGCTTATGTGATGCATATTTGCACTAGTATTTCTATGAATATTAATTGCAAAATTAATGAATAAAATCAATTTTTAATGATTATCATATATGACAGTAATGTTTTAGTCATAAAACAGAGGGCATTTGAACCAATCCCATAATGCATTGTAATGTGCCTATACTGTACTGTGCTAAACATGTGTCAGTGCTTACAGATAAAAAGTGTTCCAAAAGCTTAAGAACCACAAGACATTTCATGATCACACAAAAAATTCCCTAAGTACTAACGCTTCGTAGGCCAAAAATGAGCGTAAAAATCAGGGTTTTTAAGTGTTAAGAATAGGATTTTTGTGGGATCACATGACCCTATTGAGGTGAAACTGGTGCATTGTGGGATTGACTCAATACATTCTCTGGTCATAAACTGAGTAACAACAGGAATCTGTAGTACTGTTAAACTTTGTGTTTCATCGGCAAGATGAAAGTGATGCATTTTGTTTTGCTTATTTTAGGAAGATTTTGAAAACGAGATTTGTACAGATTTATGGAGAAGTTAATAAAGATTAAAGCAAAAAGAAGGGTAATTTTAGGTTGCCAAGTGAAAGAATTATCTTTATCACTCACTATAAGGAAAGAAATCAAAGTCCTTACAGTAGCTGACCTTGAATAATCAACAATTCCATGCCTGCTTATAGTGAACATGGTTTTGAAGTATTCAAATTTCAGTGTTTTTTTTTATTTTAAAATGAAGATTTAGCTGTTTGAAAATATATTCTATATACTTTGTGGGCTTAAATGAGTGTTAAAGTCAGGGGTTTTATGTGGATTTTTGTAGGATCACATGACCTTTTCTCAAAACTAGTGCATTGTGGGATTGACTCAATACACCCTGTGGGCTACACCCTTGATGTGGGCATGGTAGTAAGCCCAAATTTTGCTTTGGGTGTAACTAAAATCATCTCAGCAATGTCTGAACACACCCTTAGAAATTGAATCTTATTTTAACATAAAACAATCACCAGCAAGATAAATAGGAAACCGGTCTCCTCATAGCCTTGTTCAAGGCAGTCTGAATCTGAATTATATCGCCAGCGAACTACCATAAAGCAATAGTAATGGTAATTTTGACCAAACGCATTGTTGAAATCATAGCCATAGCTATTTTTAGTATCCAGATTCCAACACAGGTGTCTGCGGTTTAGCTCGTCAGCTCGGTCAGACAGCCTTGTTCAGATTGTACTGCTTGTTTTTATGTATTTCTAGAAAAATTTTTCTAGATTGCGAAAATTTCTTAGTGGGGGGTTGCTTTTCCATATATAGGTGTTTATGAGTTATTTGAATATATGTGGCGAATCAATTACGCTCTATTCCTTACTGACATGCACGGGCGACGTTGTTTCCCATTGAGTACGAGCTATTGTGTGTCATTTGTACTGGGCAGTTACGTAAGTGGTTAGGACCATCAGATTGTATTAAATACAGAATGAACAAGACGCAAGGCTCTGCCTCGCTGTGAACGATTCGTCGAAGTTAGCAATTTCTATTATGGGAGGAGATTTTTGTGTGGTATTGACTTGTGAACGGTAGTAATTCGTAAGTGGGACTGATTCATGCACATAATATGGTGAAATAGATTTCTGAGACCATTTTCATATGTTATACAGTTTTGCATGGGTGCCGGCCTAAGACCCTGGAGTAGGTGGGTGGTGGTGGGGGGGGGGAGATTTTGCATGGGCGCTGTGCTGAGGCCCAGGGGTAGATTTCTGAGATCATTTTTATCCCCTGGCTTGAAAAGCAGAGGGGGATATTGCAAGGGTGCGCATGTCAGCGGCGCGGCGGATTTAAGGAAAAGGGCCCTGTCAGCAGCTTAAGGTGGGCCCCTTTTGTGCCTCGAAGCGACGCAATGTCGCACTTAAGTGTGATAGGGAGGTGTCTGAGGGCCCTGAGAGCAATATTTTAGAGGTGTCTGAGGGCCCTGAGAGCATTATTTTAGGGGGCCCTGTCTGACTCTTAAAACCGCCACTGGCGCATGTCCGTATGTATGTGTGTGTGTGTTCCAGTTTGGTTAGCTTTTCTAACCAAGGTTAGCTTTTAATTTGTCAGGTCTCCTTCGAAAAGTTGAAGTCCGATTGAAACCAGACTTGGGGTTAAGGTGCAATAGGGGCTCCTTCATATGTGAATAATGTCAAAGGTCATGGACCAAGGTCAAAGGTCATCTGAGGTCATGTTCCATACTGCCATCTTGCCATATATATATATATATATATATATATATATATTTCATATATTTATTTATTTCCATGCCAAGCGAAAGCAACAGAATGATAACATCAACTAACATTATAAATACATTCAAGGAATTGTTGGCATGGCGGAGCCAACCAAGAGGCCAAAATGGGCCAGAAGTGGGTGACTCCTTACCAAAACAAACAAAAGCACACAGAGATACCAAGTACATTGAATAATATTGCAACGAATGGCTGATGATACAATGAAATATTAAATAATAAATTAATAATGATGAAAATTACAATCTATAAAAATACATTACTCATATAACATAAACAAATGGGTTTTTAAATTACGTTTGAATGACTTAACAGTTTGAGCTTTTTTCAAATCAGCAGTTAGCAGATTCCAAACTTTTGGACCCATTGACCTAACGCTTTTAGATGCAAATGTTGTTTTGTTCTTTACTAATTGATAATCGTGGAGGTTTCTCGTGTGATAAGTATGGATATTACGATTTTGAATGAAGTAATCGTCAAATCGTCAATAGCAAGATTATATTTATACAAATCATAAATATTTAGAGTTTTTAATTTCTTCAATAGTGGTCCAGAATGAGCTCAAAAATGGACATTGAATATGTTTCTTACGGCTCTTTTCTGTAATTTTAATAATTTATCCAAGTATATCATATGAGTATTACCCCATGCAAGAATCCCATATGAAAAATAAGGCAATATAATTGAGCAGTAAATACAATAAAGAATACGTTTTGGAACAAAGTGTTTCAACTACTTAGAATACCAATATTTCTTGAAATATTGTTAGACACTGCTTCAATATGATATTTAAATGACAGCAGGGGGATGACGCAAGTTTACTTGCAGTATTTTTTATATCCCTTGTGTAAGAGTTTACATGGGCTCAGCTAAGGCCTCAGGGGGGGGCCAACACCAATGATTATATACGGGGATGTACAGCTATGTACCTCATAAAGGGGACATAGCCGAGCATCTTGAACAAGACTAGTCTCCTTATTACAGATGCATTCATTTTTATCATTTCAATGGAGTCATTCATCTTCAGCCATGGATGATAATCAATGTTCTACAGTTCATTTCTGTATTCATATACATAAATATTTCTTCTAAGAGGTTTCAATCGAAGTAATCGGAAAGATTTCAATTACGTTTAATTTTAATATTGAAATATCTCCAGGTGGTGAATTTATACACAGTAAACAGACTATGATGCATATGTATATTGACAAGTCTGAAGTATCTTTAAATATATTCTTTTCTTACTAGCTCTTTCCTGTATCAGAGCTCTGCTTTCCCAGATAACTAATATTTGATTACCTCGACTGCCCATTATTGAAAATGCAGCATTCTGATCGGTCATTTTACTGCCCATTACACTGCATTTATAGTTTCTTTCTCTATAAATCAAGCTGTTTTAGGTAATAGAATAGAAATAAAAGGTGTTTCAGTATCATTTTTGGGCTCATAATATATCCTCGGCCAGAAAAACTTTCAAATAATGGGTTCGGCTGTGCCTTGCTTATTTTTTAGTTTTTCCAACCTCGCACACATTCGCATGTAAATGATACTGCATCACCCTTTATTTCTTAAATATAATGTATAATGAGATAAGGTCCTAAAACAATGTGTGGATAGTATACAAAATATTGGATTTTACTACAAAATTTACCATAAGAAAGGCATTTTTTATCTAAGTAATGATAAGACCCACCATGTGGGGTAGGGGGAAATAAGCCTGGATAACCACCCGTGTTACAAAGGTTCCAGAGGTGACCCTATATGACATCGGAGACAAGGTCCTTTCAAATGGATACCCTATCCCAGACCAGGTGCGTAACAGGGGTCACTTGTCATAGGGGGCAAATTCCCAGTTTTGTGGCAGATTTTCCCGGTTGGAGGTGGTTTAGATTCAGATTTTCCTGGTTGTAGGTAAAAATGTCCCAGTGAGGAGGCAAAAAAGGCTGATTTAGCATGATTTTCCAGCTTTTTTCCAGGTCAAAGCTCTCTGGGAGGGGCAACCTCCCCTGCCCCCCTGCCCCCCTTGCCTGTTATATGCCAGTGGTGTCCCAGACTAACTTGTTCAAATAGATACCCTATCCATGTCCAGGCAATTTTACCATGGGGATTTTGACCTGGAATTTTTTAGTCCATTTGGTTAGCCATTTTAGACTGTTTCATCAGTTTTGAGCATAATATAAACACCAAATTCATCATTCTTAACACAGTCCTGCTAATTTGATATCTAGCTGAGACTGAAAAATCAAATTCAATTCCCCATGAGAGACTAACAGAGACCTAGGTCAAATTTGATGCCCTATATTTGCAAGTTTTGAGACTGTATATTACTGTAACTTGGGTGGTTACCCAACCAGAATACTCAGTTATCCCCAATTCCCAAGGGGCAGCATATAATGCATTCAAGTGAATTGACCATTATTCTGATAGACATTTAGGTTTGATTCCAATAACATTACATACAAGGTTGACATTACAATTTTATTCATGACTGATACATCACAACTTACCTTGAAACAGGCAATAATAAAAAGAAGATGGCAATCTTTGACCACTAAAATATCAGTATTACCCAAGCGTCCAGGCTAGATAAATTGGTTCAGGCCAAGTGTGCAAACCTAGGGGAAATCAAAGCACAACTCTTGGTTGTGTGTAGGCCCATGGAGATACGCTCAGGATTCCACAGTTTAATTACAAGTCAGAGGGTGTTTTGAACTAATCCCATAATGCATTGCAATGTACCTATACTGTAATGTACTAAATTCATGTCAGTACTTAGGGATAAAAAAAAAAAAAAAAAAAAGGGGGGGGGAACCTGCCCCTGTTATGCCAGTATCCCAGACTAAACTTGTTCAAATAGATGCCCTATCTATGTCCAGGCAATTTTACCATGGGGATTTTAGCCTGGAATTTTATAGTACATTTTGTGAGCCATTTTAGACTGTTTCATCAGTTTTGAGCTAAACACCAAAATCATAATTTCTAACACAGTACTGCTAATTTGATGCCTAGCTGAGACTGAAAAATCAAATTCAATACCCTATGTGAGACTAACAGAGACATAGGTCAAATTTGATGCCCTATATTTGCAAGTTTTGAGACTGTATATTTAATACTGTAACTTGGGTGGTTACCCAACCATAACACTCAGTTATCCCCAATTCCCAAGGGGCAGCATATAATGCATTCAAGTGAATTGACCGTTATTCTGAGAGGCATTTAGGTTTGATTCCAATAACATTACATACAAGGTTGACATTACAATTTTATCCATGACTGCTACATCACAACTTACCTTGAAACAGGCAATAATAAAAAGAAGATGGCAATCTTTGACCACTAAAATATCAGTATTACCCAAGCGTCCAGGCTAGATAAATTGGTTCAGGCCAAGTGTGCAAACCTAGGGGAAATCAAAGCACAACTCTTGGTTGTGTGTAGGCCCATGGAGATACGCTCAGGATTCCACAGTTTAATTACAAGTCAGAGGGTGTTTTGAACTAATCCCATAATGCATTGCAATGTACCTATACTGTAATGTACTAAATTCATGTCAGTACTTAGGGATAAAAAGGGTTCCAAATGTTTGAGAACCACAAACATTTCATGATAATGCTAAAAATTCCCGAAGTACTAATGCTTTGTGGGCTAAAATGAGCGTGAAAGTCTGAGTTTTTATGTGTTAAGAATAGGATTTTTGTGGGGTCACATGACCCTATTGAAGTGAAATTTCCCAAAACTGGTGCATTGTGGGATGGACTCAATACACCCTCTGATTACAAGTATTCCAAGGTACATCCCATTGGGAAGGAAGCAGAAGTCTTTTCACAATTGATAGATGAGGATAATTAAAGTTTGCTATTGGATAGGATGTGCTGAGATGACGCTGATTTTGTCAGCTGCTACGTGAGGGTTTTGTTTATCAAATTTGCAGTTTGTGACAACAATAATGCGATATGTGTGTGTATTTTAAAGGGATAAGCAGCGATAATGCAAGAGAATAAAAAATGTGAAAATGCATTTTTAGCTTATAAATCAAAGATAAGTATGTACAATTCCATTTAACTACTTTAATGTATGACCAAAAACACCAAATAGTGAAAAAAATGAAGTATTTGAGGAAATTTGTCATACCATCTCCCTCAAATAGACATACAGCGATGGTGTCTCAAAATCTAGACTAAACAGCTGATTATGGTTTACACCAGTATATAATAAACAAAGATCAATAATTTTTGTGTTTGAGGTCAACAGTGGCGTAACCAGCGAGGGTTCTCGACCCCCACTCAGAAGCCTTGTCCCCCTGCTAGCCCCGTTTGTACAGTGTCTATGGAGAAGGACCTAAATTCGCCCCCTCAGAAAATGCCTCGACACCCCTTCTTCCCCCTCCCATTTGCAAAGGTCTGGTTACGTACTGTATTTGTCTGTCAGTGTCAGCCAAATCTTTTCAAAGACACCTTGTCGAGGGACAAATACTTTTTATTTTCATACCTTTACTGTATATTTTGGGGTGGTTGGTAGGCCAAATGTCATTTTCCCCGCAGGCCGCCTGGTGAGAAGCCATGTCATAAGTTGTTTTATATCATCAATAATAATTAATAATAATCATCATCGGCACCGTCACCACCACCACCATCATCATCTTCTTCACCCTCCTTTCGTGGAGATTTGTGACGCATTTCAAAAAAAAAAAAAAAAAAAAGTACAGTGTCTATGGAGAAGGACCTAAATTCGCCCCCTCAGAAAATGCCTCGACACCCCTTCTTCCCCCTCCCATTTGCAAAGGTCTGGTTACGCCACTGGAGGTCAAACTGTACAGTCATGGTGCACACTATTATGCTTTTAGGGGTATTCACAGGGAAAGGTTTTTTTATCTTAAATCGGATTTATGACAAGTACGCGATGTAGCAAAACGCTGCATGACACAGTGCATCAACCTCTAAATAATGTCAATAAGCAACACATAATTTATGAATTGAACATGGCAGGAACCAATGAAATTGCGTAGATTCCTACAGCTGTTAAAGAATGAGTTCTCAACAGTTATGGATTCAATTGGTAAAGACCTATCAAACATCCTTGATTAGTCTCTATTATTCATTTAGAACTGGCCATGCACAAACCATGAGAGAACATTGTCATTTGGAGGGGAGGTAAAGCTGTCCTATGTATAGCAATTAATACTTGTACAAGTAAATAGAGGTCAGTTTTAAAGGAGTAAAATGTTACCCCTGGCTGTCCCAATCCATTCCAGAACTGTTGGACCACAATGGAAATTAGCTTTCTCAAAATGATTTCTTGGCTTATCCAAGACAGTCACCTAAATAATCAAATTTAAAAAAAAATCAAATCAAATAGTGAGTTTTGCTGCTGTATACATTTGTGATGGCGGAGAGAAGTCGGGGACCTGAAATTGATCTTCAGCCTGTTTGCATTTCATTTTAGCATAATAATTGCCATTAAGTTAATGTAATGATCAGAAACCTGTTACATGTTTTGTTTTCATACGTAATCATGATAATGAGCTTCAAGTTGTATTCATTCATTCAACTTCAACTACATAGTAAACCACAAAGCAAACAGCTTGGTTACATGGAACTGTTCAGCTGTGGATCAAATGGAAAACAGACAAGGGTGATAGCACTTGACACGTTTCTTCTTTTGGTTGTTTCAGGTCAATAAATTCATTCTAAGCTAAAGAAGGGTGATATCTCACTGGTGCATGGTGTTGGTGGTTAAGTAGGCCTAATTTGTAAACCACCGAGCAGGAACAGTAAACAACTTTCCAGTTTGTACAGATGCATAGGGTGTTTTGAACCAATCCCATAATGCATTGCAATGTGCCTACTCTGTACTGTACTAAACACATGATCCAACACATGTCAGTAAAAGTTTAAGAACCACAAAACATTTCATGATCCTGCTAAAAAAAAAAGAACTAACGCTTTGTGAGTTAAAATGAGTATAAAAGTCAGGATTTTATGTGTTAAGAATAGCATTTTTATTATGGCATCATATGACCACATTGAGGTGAAATTTCTCAAAACTGGTGCATTGTGGGATTGACTCAATACACACTCTGAATTTGTAAGGGGTTTTATTAAAAAATAATAGTTCTAATAAATAATGTTTTTGTGAGATAATCCACACAATGCTCTTAGGAGCATTGAAGTCCTGCCTCATGTAGGAATGTGTTTTTTTATATCAGTGCTACTCTTAGTTTTCTTGTATGTGATTAGGAGCATTGAAAGTCTATTGAAGTCCTGCCTCATGCAGGAATGTGCTTTTATACAGTAAGTGTAATTTACATTCTGCCTTCTACATTCTGGGACCTTCTGTTTTAGAGTAGGAATGTGGCAGGTCATCACTCAGAAGGTAGAAGGTAGAATGTAAATTACACTTACCGGTTTGTTGTATGTGATTAGGAGCATTGAAGTCCTAGCTGCCTCATGTTTTCATATCAGTGCTACTTTAGTTTTCTTGTATGTGATTAGGAGCACTGAAGTCCTGCCTCATGTAGGAATGTGTTTTTATGTGCTACTTTAGTGTTCTTGTATGTGATTAGGAGCACTGAAGTACTGCCTCATGTAGGAATGTGTTTTATATCAGTGCTACTCTTAGTTTTCTTGTATGTGATTAGGAGCACTGAAGTCCTGCCTCATGTAGGAATGTGTTTTCATATCAGTGCTACTCTTAGTTTTCTTGTATGTGATTAGGAGCACTGAAGTCCTGCCTCATGTAGGAATGTGTTTTCATATCAGTGAGCACTACTCTTTGTTTAAAGGTGCAACGAGAGATTTCACATATCAGGTGTTCTGATTTTTGCCCTGATGTAAAGCTTTCCATCAAAAATATCTAATTTCGTATAGGAGCAAATACAAAATTCAGCCTATGTTTTACATTGAAATATAAGCAAATGAAAATAACCCTTTTTCTCTCTTTTAAGACATTTCTGTAGCATACTACAAGGTAAGAAATCTATTGAGTGTTTAATCTATTTGAAATTACTATTGTGACACAATATTTGGGTGCCTCAAAATCTCTCTTGCACCTTTAAGAATAGGCAATCAAATCACACTCAAAACCAACCTATAACCGTAAACAGCTGTGAAAATTCATATATTTGGTTTCTGCTAAATTCAACAATTTAGACCAAGTAATTGGCATTGGTAATGGGCAAGTTATTAAATGTCTATTAAAAGAGAACCCCAAATAGTTTTATATAAAACAACACTGAAAGCAACCAGTCAAGTGATCAGCGTTTATCAGAGAAAATCTATACCATTTAGAACAGAGTTTACCATTTGTAGTAACCATGGCGACCTTTTAAAGGGATGAGCAGCGATTTGCTAATCCGAAACATCGAAAAAAATCATCACAATTCATATTTTTGTATTTTTGTTACTGGCATGGATATGCGAACATAACCTGCAAGTGGTTGGTTTGAAATCCGCGTAATAAAGACAAGGCAGTACTTTTTATCTGATTCTGTAATTTCTATACGTGCGTATCAAAATTCCAACTTGAGATCAAAAAAGCCTTTCCCGGTGAATATCCCAGATTTTTAACGTGATATTGTGCACCATGATCAATACAGTTTGACCTCAAACACAAACATGGTTGATCTTTGTTTATTCTGTACTGGTGTAAACCACAATCAGCTGTTTAGTGTAGATTTTGAGACGCCATTGCTGTATGCCTATTTGCGGGAGACGGTATGACAAATTTCCTCAAATACTTCATTTTTTCACTATTTGGTGGTTTTATAGTTATATGAAATTGTACACACTTATCCCTGATTTATAAGTTTAAAAAATGTATTTCCACATTTTTCGATTCTCTCGCATTATTGCTGCTAATCCCTTTAAGTGAGTTACTAAATATGGCGAGGAATATGTTAGTCTGTCAATACTCCCAATTAAACTACATCACACTCCATTGTGAATTTGTCAATATAAAACTACAAAACCAATAGAGTAACAGTGCCTTGAAGAGGTGACTTGAGTGGGCTATTTTAAAACTGCTGGTTGGCAGGCATGTCCTATGTGATACATGTGTAAAGTTTCTGGCTGCCCTGATGTAAAAGTGTTGGATCAAGGCTTTTGGAGTGTCCACACATGTCGGTCAACTTCATCCCTTTGACTAATGATATTGGCCAATTTTACTTGAAATCTATACTTCCACTGTGGACGACTTCACATAAATTCCCTTTCCCAATCAGACCCATTCCCCCTACTTACCCACCCGACACAAAATTGTCAATTTAAGCAAATTTGGGAATCCCCCCACCCCTAACTTGGGTCTTCACCCTCCAGTGCACCCTCCAAAAGGAATTTTGGTGCCATACTGGGGAGATATGACGAAACAAACATTTTTCCAAATTGGCTCTTATTTTTGCTCAGCGACTATGGCCGTTGCATACTGCCATGAGAACATTTATGTGGATATGTTGTGCATTAAAAATACTTAGAATTATTACCTTCTTGCTAATGTTGGGCCACCAGGAAAGTTCTTTGCTCAGAGTGAGGCCAAGTAGATCTACATATTATTACACCTCATAAATATTCATGAACTAATCATGCCAATTCATTGGCTGATTCCTATTACAAGTGCTCTTTTTCTACAACCTCATCTCCAGTGTCACAGTGAGGTGCAATAAAACAAATACTACATGGTTTATATGAAGAAAAGGTGGATTGCAAAAGCAGGTAACACTAGTGGTTTGAGAAGCTCCTGTTTCTAATGAAATATTTCAAACACCAGGGCAGTGAAATCCTTCCCCTATGTGATTGCAGATAAAGCAAATAGGAATTTCCCTTCCTACACTCACCATTTCAAATTTCAAGGAACTAAAGTGAGGAATAACAGAAACATCAAGGATGAAATACCATACAAGTTGTTTCTCTTCTGAACTTTCCATCCTGAAATCTCATAGCCCTCCTCCTGACATAGGTCAGCAGTGTTTGTAGAGTCAGTTTAATTTGATAATCACCCGTCGTTTTACAGTACCTACCACCCAACATATCAGTGACATCACAACAATATTGCTGTGCTGCCGAGACAGTCGTCATATCATCATATCATATCATATATTGGTGTTTTATTTCCCCAAGGGAGAACAAATTCAATTGACGCCATTTCATGCTAAAGTTTCACGGAGTGCGACAGGAGTGTTTAATGCACATCCAGCTGAGTCAATGGGCTGTTCGAGATGGATTCCATGCATCCCTCTGGAAGGCACAAATGGGATTATGTCTCTCCTATGGAAAGGCCTGGAAAAGAAGGAAATTTGGGGGAGCTTATCCCTGGGAAACTGCCTGCCTCAGGAAATAGGGAGATGAGAAACAATGTACAACAAAAAAAAAAACAACACAACAACAAACAAAAAATACACGGAAGAAACAAAACAAAATTTGGTAAGCGTTATTTAATAAATAAACAGAGTTCTTGAAATGCTTCTGAAAAAGTAGATTGGGCATTTGCAATCACAAAAAAGCAGAATTTCTCGGAGGGACAAATACTTCCCTGTGGTATGTGATCACCCTGATCATACATGGCTATTCCATGGCTATTTTCCGATACCCATCTAAGGCAATATCTGAATGTGCCTTTCTTTCAAGGTGGTGTTTGGAATTCTTCTAGAATAACCCAATGTCGGCCTAATGGATTCAAATCCTTCATTGAAAAAGAATGGTGTTTATAATTTTATTACGCAAGTGAAAAAGAATCCCGGGGGTTTCTCAGAGGTTTGTTGGGTACCCATGCCATTGCTCGTTCCAGGGGTTCTGAAAATGACCCCTAACGGGAACCCAATTTTGCAGTAAAAATATCCCCCTCACGGACCAGTTGTTTGATGACCTCATCGCAGCAAATCCATACCATTACAGGACCATTTGTAGTGAATGTATACCCGTTTCTGGGCTTATTTGTAATCATGAACAGTCACATCGCACTGAATTCATACCTTTGTGGGCTATAACTTGCCATTGTGAAATTGATACCCTAGTGTTAGTCCTAGCATTTGCAGCTAGTCCTCTTTTTTTGGAGTGAGAATGGGTTCCCGACCAAAATCCCCCCCCCCCAAATCACTCTTGTTTAATATTATAGAATAATAGGCCAATACAAATTTTAAAAAAAAATGTTGAATGCACACTGCATTGGTTTAATTATCCCAACCAAACTTTTGTTACGTCACATTGAAGATTGGGGCTTACTTCCTTAATTGATTCTAGACAAAAGAAACGCATTTTGAATAGAGCCGTATTATTGCTCAAACGATAAAACCTTGTACAATCTTTTGAAAGTAACATTGAATCAGAACATTATGTAACCAAACTTTCATGACAAGGGTCACATTATAATTGCTGCTTTCTCTTAAATGTGCCAACGAGAGATTTCACATATCAGGTGCCCCCCAAAACTCAAGTAACTGATTTTTGCCCTCTGTAAAGTTTTCCATCAAAAATAAAAATATCCCCAGCTAAATGGATAAAGCTGAACAATGTTTCTTGGTACAAAATTGTGACATTTCTATTTCGTATAGGAGCAAATACGAAATTCAGCTTATGGTTTTTATATTGAAATAAAAGCATATCAAAATTGCCCCTTTTCCTCTCTTTTAAGGCCCATTTCGATAGCTAAAATACAAGGTGGTAAGAATGTCTATTGAGTGCCAAAATCTAGAATTACAATAATGACAATATTTGAGTGCCTAAAAATCTCTCGATGCACCTTTAAGTGATCTTACAAAAAGCACTTAACAATTTGAATGGAAGTTAATGGAGTTCTCACGTATAACTCACGTCTTAAAAGTAAATTGGAATCAGAATCAGAAACACAGCCAGAAGAATGTGCATTTTCTGGAGAGTCATCAAATGGGTCGAGTGCGTATTTGCTTTGCAATGGCAACCTTCCTAACCACTTATCTGTCCTCAAGGAAAATCAAATATGATATTTTAAGTCCTTGGTAGATGAGCACATGAACATCTCTGAACTTGCAACAGCGAGTAAAGAGTCGAAGTAGTGCCTGCATCTATGGACTAAACTTGTACCACAGGGACCAGCACAAAGCATGCCTTGTGGTCATAGATTGTCTTTATCATTGGCGCTAGTGTTTATCACAAATACTCAACACTGAGACAGGAACTATGGAAACTTTGACCCATAGTTGCTCTTGATGGACCAATTAGAAGAAAAATCACTTTGAAACCTTTTAGATTTGGGTATTGTTAAAATGCAATGCCAGGTACAAAGCAGCCCATTATGCTTGGCTTTTGTGATAATATTGCTGCATGTAAACATGTTTCAAAAATAAGATATGGTATCAAATAAAAATGACTGATGGTGTTAACCTGTTGAAGTTTCAGCTGGGAAGGAAATGCAGCTAAGCAAAGAATCTTAAAAAATAAACTTGGACAGTGATGACAAAATATCTGATTTTGTCCTTTTTAGAATGCTTTTAGTTTTTATTATACTTGTAGACAATGTCAAGATACCTATATACTTGTTACAGACATGCAAAAATCTGCTTTTCGATGATTTCTTGTTTGTTTTTTTTTTTCTGATTTAGCAAATCTCTGATTATAATGCCTTTAAGCAGTTATTATTCATTAAAAATACAAAATGAGGTAAGTACTGTAATACTGGATATTTTTCTTTTGATTTTTTTTGCATTTTTTGTCGATTTTAAATTCACAATTTTGAATTTTCTTACCTAACGTAGAGCTGTATGAAAAAAAAAACATAAGCACAATTTTATTTTTACAAAATTAAAGCACAAAAAGAAAAAAACAGGAAAATAAATAGTGCAAACATTTCCAGTTAAACAGTAATAACATCATAAACAGCCAGGACTTAAGGATATTTGTTTTCATGGTTAAAATTTGCCATTCTTAAATAGAAGTACAACTCCCTTCACTGGCTATTACTCAAATCTTGACCAGTTGTTTGTTTTTGAGAATTTGATTTGCTACAATGTCATGTATACCTGTGGGATTGTGAATTGTGGATTTGATTGAATTCAATCGGCAAGCTTTTGAGCTCAATTTGGTGCCCAATTTCAGCACTCTATCTATACTTTTGACAGCCGTAGTGGGTAATTCTATAATGCCACGGCTATTTTGGGATTTAACAGTTTCACCAGGCAGTATTGGATTCTGTAATAATAAAAAGTTGGGGTTCAAGTACATCCATGAATTGGGTGCAAAAAATCGTTACCTGCACAGAAAGGAGTCGTACTTGGTTACTCTATTTTTATTATCTTCACCATTTGCAAAAGAACTGGAACTTTGAAATAACCAGGCTGCTCCGCTACATTCCACAAAAGGGGCAAAATGTCCACTTTTTGCTGATTTTTTTGATAAAAGGTCCAAATTTTAGAGAAAATTTTGACAAGAAAGTCCACTTTTGGAGATGAGATGTTCAAAAGGTCCAAAAAAGGACCATTTTAGGGGGTTTTGGCCTACTTTTCCACAAGAAGTCCACTTTTTCAAAGTCCTGCACCCCCAAAATAAACCTTGCATACAGCCCTGGAAATAACTATTAATTAATAGAAATAATAATAAATAAATAAATAAAGATAGATGTGCATGGAGAAATCTTAATCGCCTGCTCCGCAGGCGAAGGATGATGATGATGATGATGATGCCCCCCAAAATAACCTTGCATACAGCCCTGGAAATAACTATTAATTAACAGAAATAATAAATAAATAAAGATAGATGTGCATGGAGAAATCTTGTAATCGCCTGCTCTGCAGGCGAAGGATGATGATGATGATGATGCCCCCCAAAATAAACCTTGCATACAGCCCTGGAAATAACTATACTTCTACATTTGTGTATCGATTACTTGGAATGGCTTGAGTGATCTCTAGGCCTGGTAGATTAATACTTGTTCATGGATAGGGAAAATGTTAATTCTAAGGTTTAATTTGTTTTTTTTTTTTTTTTTTATGGGGGGGGGGCTAATTAAGAATATTTTAGGCAAATAGTACATAAAGTTTGTAATGCTTCTACAGTCTATGGTGGATTTTCATGTCAGTGGGAATTGGTCATTGGATGGGGGAGAATAAGAGAAGATATCAGTAGCTTCCCAGAATGCATTGCTTCCAAAGGAGGTTTTTGACAGATTCTGATGTGAATCAGGGTGAAACATGGCTAAATTGACAGTACTGATCACAAACTTTCATTTTAAGAATGTTTCATCTCTAACGATTCACATGACTACCTGTACAGAAATCTCCATTGGAAGCAATGCATTGTGGGAAGCTACTGAAATCTTCTCTTGGGGAGAATCATAATGCAGACAGAGACAGACTCAAGAGATTTTTAAATATAACTTTTTTTGTGTAATGAAAAAGTAATGCTAAAATTAAAGATAGTTGCCTAAACTGTTCAATCCCAAATTCTAAGTCCAAATATGCAAAACGCACCCACTCCCATATCCAGAGCTCTGAGAGTGATCGATTCAGCACCCAGGCATCGGCAAAGGTGCCAACCCAAAGTCAGAAATGTTTTCCATTGTGATGTATATAGTGAACCATTATGTGTCATGTAGCAGTACCATAGGACATATGAATACTGTGGAAGAGGAGTTTTATAACAAAATTGTAATTTTCCATAATGACGGACATGGACCTTTAACTCTCAAAATGACTCCCCATCTCAAGTACAAACATTACCACTAATCACTACAACATGTTACATCACAGCATTTGCCAAATGCAATTCTTCCAATGGGTGCTCTGCTTGCCACATTTAAACTCTCCAAAAGACCTCTGCTTTTAAGTACAAACATTCACAAAAAGACTTTCCGTCAATTGATTTTATTTCCGTCAGTTAATATTTTCTAAATTATGTTCTCATAACTTGCATACAGCATATTTTGGAATCCACATTGTGCAAATAAATTCGCAAGGTTGCATAGTTCATAATTCTAAAAAAGATGTCCTATTCATTTGTATGTATGGCCTGTCAGCTTGTTGTTTTATAATGTCTAATGGTGACACCCATAGCCGATTTATTTATTTGAATTAATCAATTTGAAATAACTTACTGATAAAGTAGGTTAAAATTCTATAGGAAAAACAGGTGTAGCCTAATTCTAAGAAACTTAGTTATTTTTACACGAATGTAGGTTACACATGGAGAGTTCACTCTTTATACGTTAATGTCACTGCACCCTTAACTTCATTTGTAACAGAACCAGAAAATGTAACAAGTAATTTGGTTCAGTCCTCACCAATATCATAGCCGTGGGGGAAATAAAGAAAGCATATTCCAGATGGTACATGGTAGCCTTAGAAATACTAGATACTCTTGGTGGTTTGTGAAGGTATAATTCAATTGTTAAAGTGATACTGGAAAATATCTTAGCGGTGTTATTTAGAGGACATGATGTGCCAGAGGAACAGATCCGGGGAGGCTAATAAAGGCAGAGGAATTTAAAAAGAAAAATGTATAATTATGAAAATCTTGGTTACCTATATTCAAGGCACCCAGTTATCTATAAGATCTATTTTTTTAATCTGCCCTAAATACTTCTGGTACCGATCAGTCATGGACAAAAAATGGGCATTAGGTGACGAAAATAAAAACCCTGATTTTTTACTTACGGGCACCGACCGACCCTGATTTTTCAGTTTTGCAGATTTTTTTTTTAAGTTTTTACAAAATCATGTAAAATCAGCCTGTTTTTAGCCCAATTTTACATTTTTGGCTATTTTTTTTTAGAAATTTTTTGTAAAATTGTTCATTTTTCCTCTTGATTTTCAGATTTCGGGGGGCTATTTTTAGGCCATTTTGACCTCCAGAAAAGAAAAAGAATATAAAAAGAAAAAATTCGCCCTACTGACCCTACTCTTAAGGTCCGCTCGCCCGTTAAAACAGGGTTTTCTTTTTTCGTCGCCATATATTTAATTTTATTTTTCATTTTTCCCAAGATGTGTTCACGCAAAGTACATTAAAAAACACACGCCTGGCCTCATTACATATCAAAAAGTCACCACACAAGGTGATATGCACTGCTTGCACCTTTTTGTTGGACTTAAATTGTTGTTAAATAGCTGTTTTAAATTGGCAAAAAAAATACAGGACCGGAGTTGTCTATAGTGGATAATCTTGTGTTGGTAATGATAGAACATTTTTAATCAGAAATTTGGTGAAAAAAGCACCACCCTTGAACACTCCTCCTTAAGGGCATCTGTAATATGTCCATACGGAATTTCTTCATGTGCAATTGGGAGCAATATGTTAAACATTTTGTGATTGCGATGAGGGGCAAGACACATAATTCGAGAACTTGCCTTGTCACTAACAAGTGCATGCTACCAATGTTGTATGTTCCATTCCCAGTGGTTGTTTTGCCATGTAGTAGCAATCATATCTTGTCCTTTGTATCGTAGTGGTCTGAAATAAAAGGCCATCCCTTTTGGGGTTGTGGCATACGACAAAAAAAAATATCCTTGTCATTTTAGGCCATCTAATTTAAAAATATAGTAGATCACCTAGAATTTTAAAATATGTCAAGGATGAGAATAAAGGCATTGTTTTTAATATTGAAGGTTTGTTAGTCATGACCTTATATAACCTTAGTGACCTCTTTATTTTAAGAAACTTACCCGCAGCCTGTGCTTCGATTTCAATAAAGACCCCGCTTGTTGTATCAGACCATATAACACAGCTCCAATCTAAAACATAAATATTGTCGTTTTCACAACATGTTAAAGTCATTCATCTTTTGGCGACATTGGGCTCTTCCATTTGAAATCAAGCATCCCCTTTTAGAATTAGACATTTCTTTCCACAGTACATGGGGAGTATGGGTTTCAACTGGAATAGCCATTTAGGTAACTACATCGATCCATACACCCCTGTGGACGACTTTGAATTTTGTGTACCACAGGGAGTACACATTCTAATGTCATTACCTACCCTTTGGGATACATTTACTGCATCTCTCTGCACTCTAGCAACTTATTGTGATGGGAAGAACATAAAATAAATGGAGTATGGATTTCACCCGGGAGGGGGGTCTCAACACAAATGACCATACGGGGCCTCCAGGAGACAATCCAGTCTCATTTTCCTTCCGCCTTCTGTATATCAATGACCCCTTTTGTGTCCTCTTGAACAAATATTTGCAGAAGGCACCTAGGATTCTCTGGTCGTATGTCTGTGTGTGTTGCTTGTGTGTGTGTGTGTGTTGTCTGTGGTCCAAAAAAAATTGTTAACCCTTATATATTGCATGCGTAGAGTTTCGTAATGGCTATGTGATGTTAACTTGGGGAAGGAGGGGTTGG